>BMAV01008352.1:45891-63532 GCA_019973955.1 Trichonephila inaurata madagascariensis | reverse complement strand
AAAAATCCAGTTGTGAACGAAAAATAATATGTTCGGTTAATTATTAGCGATAAAACATAATTTTTCAAAAGGAAATGTCAATTTGGGTATTACGTTAGTACTAGTAACTGCTAAGGGGTGAGTGAGGGAATATTAACGTCGCACTCTTCAGCTACACAAGGGCTTTTGGCGACGGACCACGTAATTTTGAACGATGGTCAAGTGACGTGGACGACACTTGAGCTGGCACCCCTCTCTCCTAACTACCCCACCACACCAACGGGAGGACGTTTCAGCTCTCGACAGATTTAACGTGCATCGCTGCCCTACACGGCGGGTCTTTAGTGTTACTGGGCTCGAACTCATGACATGCCTGCCATGACCCAATACCTTGACCACAGGGCAACCACAGCCCAACTGCTAAGGGATGAATCTCTGATAAAGAATTTGAGTGTTTATTAACGCAGCACCAAAAAGCAACACAAGGGCTATTGATGACGTATATTATGATAATATGATGAGAACGACACTTCAGCTGGCAACCTCTCTCCAAACTTCCATACCACTCCCACAGGATGACTTTGAGCCTCGACAAATTTAACGTGCATCAGCCCCTCTACTCGACGTGTCTGTTCAGTGGCACCAGGATTCTAACTCATGATACCCTGGCCCCGACTCCGTGACTATGACCCCGAGACCACCTTGGCCTGAGAAATTTAAGAACACAATTAAGCTATTTAACACAATAACACAAAGTTCCATAGTTTTTTCAACAGTTTTCCTACTGTCGAGGATAAAAAAGTATCGAATAAAAATTCTTGATTTTGTTACTATTTCTAAAAAGTTAAAATTACAAAAAAATTTGTTTATTTTGTTTTTAAAAAAACGTGTGTACGACCTCATGCATCTAAAGAAGAGTATGTAGGATTGCGTATAAATCAATATATCACACACACACGAACTAAATATTTTGTTTATTATTTCAAGTTTCAAGTCACCTTAAATTCTTTAAGGTATCCGACTACGTTCGGAACCGGGATTTTAAAAAAAAGCGCATAAATGGATAATTGTCATGATATTTAGTGTCACTTAGATTAGAATACATGTATGAAATTGTTTTTAAGGACATTTTGACAAAAAAAATTATTTAAATACAATATTTCGGCAAAAAAATTAACTTAGAATAATCTTTATTCAAAATGTTCTCCTTTTGTGAAAAATGCTTCTATTATAATAATATTTTGCCTGTATATAGCTCAGACCTCTGTACAGAGGCTCAACTAAAAATTTTGAAATATATAACTTAGAAGTGGGTTTATCCATATTTTACGACAACAGAGGGGAGCAATTTTAAGAAAAAAAGGCCAATAATTGTTTAAATTAGTGGTAACTCTGAAAATAATGTGAATTTTTCAAAAATTCTAGTTGCGCCTCTGTAAAGAGGTCTGAGCTATATACAGGCAAATTATTATTATAATAGAAGCATTTTTCACAAAAGGAGAACATTTGAAAAAAGGTTATTCTAAGTTAATTTTTTGCCAAAATATTGTATTTAAATAATTTTTTTTGTCAAAATGTCCTTATAAAACAATTTCATACATGTATTCTAATCTAAGTGACACTAAATATCATGACAATTATCCATTTATGCGCTTTTTTAAAATCACGGTTCCGAACGTAGTCGGATACCTTAAAACCACCTTTGAAGCATTTCAATACTTTGAAAATCATTCCTTAGGTGTTTTCTTGCGATAGCTGCAACGCATTTTTTAGTTATGTTTTCCTACGAAAAATGTAAGACATTTCAAGCCCTCCGCAGCGCAGTCTCAGAAATGTAGCACATTGTAAGCAATAGGTGACAACCATAAATTTTCAAGTAGCGTAAGTACGGTGTTTACAACAAATAGCGTCTTATCTTAAGTTAAAGTGACATAGAAGATAAAAGGTGGAATTCATACCTTTCTTCTAAATAAGTCAATGTTCCACTTGTTTTCTTTGAGATCGCGAATCAACTCTTTGGCTCTTTTAGAATTCAATTCTAATTAAAATTTAATCAGAACTTAAATATTTATCTATTTAACAAATATAATGATATGCTTAGTTTATATTATATTGTTTGATACACACCCATATACTGTATTATTTATCGTGTAGGGTTTTTTAAAAACTTTTATAGCTTTATGGTTATAATAAAGTAAATGTTCTAAAAAGTTAAGACTCGGTACCATTTCAACGATTTTTTTTTTATTTATGTATTTAAAAAATTATACTTTAGCAATTCATATAATGTTTCTATTCAAGAAAAGAATACGAGATGAAATTTTTCCAATATTATTCGCACAATTTTAAATATTAAAATTTTTTGAAGAAAATTTGGAAAATTTTAAAATTTAACTCCTTTTGTAACTATTAATTTTTTGACCAGAAATTTTTTTTGTAAATTCTTAAGGGTGCTCTAAGTAACTTCAGGGATCAGTCTTACAATAACTTAATCAATTTTGGAGAAAAAAAATAAAATGTATTGATATACATGCTAAAATTCACCAAAAAAGCCAATATCTATTACATTTTAATTTTTTTTTAAAAAAAAAGTATTCAGTTTACAGCAAAATGGATCCCTAATTTTGTTACATGCTTTATATGTAACACACAGGAAAAAAATTTAAATGATTGGTAAAGGAGTAACATTTTGAATGCACTAATGTATCGAAAAAATATAAGCTGAGAAAAACCACTTTGGAGTTTATAGTTCTGAAAAAGTAATTATAATAAGCTTAAATAAACTTAAAATACCACTTAAAGATATTAGTTATATATTTTTCCTTAAAATAAAATTGCATTTTTGTATTTTTTCAACTCATACATTTTTTATAAAAGATCAATTTTTAGAGAGTATTAATTGCACAAGAAAATTGAAGAAAAATGTAAAAACCTTTTTTTTTTGTCATGACAGAAATTTTAGTTTTTTTCTTCACATATATTGAAGTATTATATTTTTATTAAAAACATATGAGGAATAAAAACTGAAATTATGAAATTATTAATATAGATTGCCTTAATTCACAAATTTTACGTGCACACATTTCACAAAGAAAAAAGATTACATTATTGTAATTCCTCCGTAATAACCTACTTTATATATTACATCTTCATTTTTTTTTATAGCTGATATGTCTTTTTTTAAAAAGAATAGATTTTATTTTTATCAAAACGGGATTTTTTCTAAATTCCCGTGGTTGAATTGCCTTATTTGTCAATTTACATTTTTCAAATGAAGTTTTATCCAACTTCTAACTTTTCGGCATGCAAAAGTGATATATCAATCAAAAGATAGTAATGCAAAGAATAAGGTTAAATAAAAAAAACGATAGTTCGGTCATTTTGAGGGTACCAAGTTCTCTTAATCAAGTTATTAAATATTAGAATTCAAATTGTGCTTTAGTTAATGTAATTGTTATACAATTATTATAACTTTCGTATACACTTTCTACTAATTATGAAGAGCTCATTTCGTTAGAGACATATTACTCAGTAAATATGTGACTAAATCTTTAATCAGTTTATTCAATCTTCGAGTAATAATATCAAAATAAATTAAATAAGGGGAGTAGTTTAACTTCACCAGAGACTCTGTCAAATACAGATTACAATGAGATTCACTTGTAATATCTAAAAAGTAGACCACTCATAGCGAGATTCGATTGAAGCACACTGCAGAATGAATCTCTTTGGACAAGGTTGCTCTAAAAACTGAGTAACACTTCTATAAGACTTTCTAATCCTTCAATCTCTCTTCTGTCCTTTTCCCCTGTCCTTTCTTTTATCTTTCCTCTGTCCTTTCTTACATTTATATATATATTCTCTACTCATACTACTCTACTCTACTTCTCTACTTATAACACTCATACATTATGTTTCTTTCACAAGGTGAAATACCATGTTAAATATTATAGTTAAGTAGCCTCTGAAGTTATTTAAGGGAAATACGCGTGAGATCTCGATACAAAAAATATATTCAAGTTTAAACACTGCGTTAGTTCTAACACAATATATATATATATATATATATATATATATATATATATATATATATATATTTTAAATATTTTTTGTCAAACATTATTACAGATGCTTCTTTGAATATTTTTCTGACATGATTATTTTTGAAGCATTATACACCAAATTCCTTGTTCTACTATAACCAGAATTAATGCTTTGGAGCATTAGAATAAACACAAAAATTTATAAAGCTAATTGTAACAAAATATTGATAAAAATATAGATTCCACTAAAGTAATGTTCACTCAAAATAGAAAAGTTCTGAGATTTGCACACTCTGAAAAAATGGTTTTCAAGAAATATGTTATAAAAACACAAACGAAACAATCCGATTGGCTTAAGCTGTGACATTGTTTGAAGCATAAAAATCCATCTGTATTAAGCAGATTTGTAATTTTCATTCATTTTTGAAAAGCATTATTGGATCTTAATTATTGAACATAATCAATACTATGCTAAAAATATCGATATGATGTTTTCATTAATTAGAGTAAGTATATTGCAATAGAAATTCTGACCATAAATAAATATTTAACAAGCAAAAAATAATGTATTAAGAAATTGTTATTTTAATTAAAATGATAATATCTATAATGATCAGCCATTTTTATAGAGAAATCGGCATTGTTATGTATGTATGTTTTTAATGCTTTTCATCATATTTTGATAAGATAAATTAAGTGCCCCATTTACACCATGCTCAAAGTAACATTTCTGATTCTCTTATACATTTCATAAACAGCAAAAAATTTTACGCAAAATGTATTTATTCGAAAGTTTATAATTTTTTCTTTCTGAAATTCAAAATATGATACTCTGATAAAGTAATAAAATAATTACAGTTATATCTAAATTAATTTAGAATTTTTTTAATAAAGAAAATTCAAGAGTTCTTCAAATATTCAAGAAGTATTTTTAACATGAAATTTGATGTAATTTTCAGTATCAGAATTATTATTTGGTAATAATTATGTATATAGATTTTGGATTCTATAAAAAAAATTGATAAAAAATAAATTAATGCCTTTACAGTACCAACTGTATAACCATTATTAGAAAAAACACTGGATCTCATGTATTTACAAATTTGGAATTTGTTCAAATTCAACATTAAAAAACTCGTAAAATTCAAAAGCAGATTATGGAATTTCAAATGTATTGAGAATTAAAATATTCAAGTACCGTAAAATCCGGCGTATAACGCGCACCTTTAACACTAAAAATACGATCGAAATTTAAGGGTGCGCGTTATACACCGGGTATAAAAATGATAGCTTCAAAAATAAAAAAGAAGAGATGATCATACAAAAATTAGACTTCTATGTATATCAAAATACTGTTTATTTAAAAGAATTAAAACATATCCTATGAACTTAAAGAGTTGTAGTTTTAGCAGTATGCTATTTTTTCAGAAGCCTGGGATATCTAGAATAAATGACTTCAAAGCATAAGAGAATTGCATAATTATATTTCAGGCTTCTTCGAAAAAAGGGGGTGCGCGTTATACGGCGAATATACCTAAAAGTTCAAAAATGCAGCTTAAAAGTATAGGTGCGCGTTATACGGCTGTGAGCGTTATACACCGGATTTTACGGTATGTAACTTATGCAATTTTTAAGAAAAATATATACATATAAATGCAATTATTCGTAGAATAGTAATTCAGAAGTGCCCTTTGATCACACGGAAACAATACGAAAAGTTTTCCGTTCAGCATATTGTTTTATATTAGTGACTTAGTCATCTTTTTTTTTCTCCATCTCACTTTAATTCAAGATAAGCTTGTCAATGCAAATCAAAGGTTTTTCAATGATAAAGTAAGTACAAAGACAATAATACAACTATTTATTTGTTGTACCCCACCGAGTATATTTCGCCCATTTTCGATAAAAAAATAATAATAATTCATATTTTTAAACACATATATTCTTGAATGTACAGGTACCCAAGACTCATTGTTTCTATTTACTTCTATTCTATTGTATTGCTTTCTTTTGTATATCAACACTTCATCAATCTTTTAAAGTCAATGTACGCGTTTAAAAGACAATTTAAATTCTGTACCTATTGATACACATTGATCCTCTTTAGTGCAATAATTATTTGTCATCGAGATAAATAAAGATCTCTTTCTGTGTGTTCCATGCTTTGCCCTTTGAACATAGATTAGAATTCGTCAGCCGCGCGATGGCCTTCATTATCATTCAGCTGTTGATGATGACGATAGTAAGAAAACCTTGTAAAGCACGTCGATTACATGTTACCTTTATTGGTTGTTGTTTTTCTTCAGAAAATAAAGGGATCCAAATAGGTGTGATTTATCAAGCCCGAAGAAATTGTAATTTTCTTATTCAATCTTTGAAACAATTTTTTTTACCACGTTGTAATTTTAAAATATTTACTCTTCATTTGTGAATATATAAGTATGATTTTTAGCAGTCGAGTTGGAAAAACGTATTGGTGATTGAAAGTTTTTTTTTTAATTCAATGCATTAAAAAAAGGCATAGCATTCTTACTAATTTGAATCAATCGAATATACATGTATAACTTTTAATTTTTTTTTAAAAAAAGTATTTATTTATTTAGTTCTCTTTGCAACCGACAAAAAAATGCTTCGAAAGATGGTAAGATTTTCAAAAAAGCTTACAAATCTTTTTAAATCATCAAAACCATGGCATTAATGATCCTTTTTCAAAAGAAGAAAAAAATTAGTTAAATAAAAGCAATACGATGAATTCATTCACATTTGAAAAAAAATCAAACAAGTAATATAAAAAAATTTATGTCAATTTCTGCTTAGGTCAACAAAGAAAATTTTTATTTCAGTTACTTTTTATTAAATATAATTACAATTAATATAAATATGCATTAATATATTCCATGCAATTTTCCGTTTTTCTTTCTTTTTACGGTGCTGGACTAATATTTTTGTTTTTTACTATTTATTCATTAATTAAATTTTTAATTATTCCAATAAAACATTGTAGTAAAAAACCACATTCTCAGAAATTAGGCCATCCCAGGTGGGATTCGAACCCACAACCTTTGGATTAGAAGTACATTGCGCTGCAGGGACGCAGCAAGCTATTTTCCTTTTATTTATGGTGTTGGACTATTATTTTTGTACTATTTATTCATTAATAATTTTAATTAAGGAATTAAAATATTTGAAAAATCTGTATTAATATAAACTGCCATCCCCTACAAGTTTAAAAAAAAATGTGTTTTGAACTTGAGTGAATGAATAAAATGTATTTTATTAAGGATTGAAAATTTGAAAGATATATATATAGAAAGAAAGTGAACTAATAGTTGGAATTGAAAAAAAGCAAAATCCGACCTAACGGATTTCTGTTTAAAACAGAAAAAATAAAGTTTTGACGAATTGTTTGTAAAGATAGTTATCTTATTTCCATACATTTTTTCCCTCTCATATATTTTAATGGTAGTATTTAAAAAAAATTATTTTATTATTTTCAGATACGGATCATTTACATATACTACATATACATTACTACTATTACTTTAATTTTATTCTAATGACAGATGATGACGGAAATTCTGAATTGATTTGAATGACAATAACCTGATATTAGAAATAAACATTACGACTACATTACTTATTGAAACAAGATTAACATTATTTAGTACAAATCAAAAAAAAATTAAGAGTTTATTTTAGAATTTAAAAATTAGTAGAAAAAATTCAAGCTTATGATCAAGTACATCATGGGAATTACATAAAGATTTATTTTGAAATTTTAAAGCATTGCTATGTGTTATGTGAATATGCATTAAAAACATTACAAAATGCTTCCCAACAGTGTATCTCTCTCTTCGAGAATAAATTTCCTCCTACTCGCAAGCTAATATGCCCTCTTCGATATTACTTTTAATTACATTTACAATTCATGATCATTTGTTTTCTTTTCTTATTTTAAACTATTTATAAATCTGGCTTATAAAAATTTTAATTTATTTCTACAATTTCAGTATTTTTATTGCATATTTTTGTTCTAAAAATAATCTTTTTAATTGGTAAGTAAATATATTATTTTCTAATTTGCTTCTTATAAACGGAATTTATTTTTTAAAGGTAAATTAAAGGTTAAATTAAACATATTTTTTTAAATAATAAATACAAACATTTTCTTAAAGTTTCTAACAGCTACAGAATGAGGGCATATTTCCATAAATAATTTTGTTTTAAATTTGTATCCCTTTCTCGAAATTTGAGAAATTCTCTATTCATAAAAGGATGAAACATTATGGAGATTTATTTGTATACCTGCATTAAATATTTGTGAAATACAATTACTATGAAAACTTAGAACTGACCGGTAAATGTAACGAAAAACGTTCTTAGAGAAATCGTAAGACTCTCAGAACTGCGGTAGACAGGGCTGTATTTCAACCTCCCCGGCTCCCTAGGCACTTCATATTGTTATGTCCCTCCTCACACACTCGCACATTATTTCCAGAGCGCCTCCTCCTTCAGTTTTTACCTTGCCAGTCTTGGTTCGGGAGTGGTTTTCCCTTAACTCTCTTTCTCCTTTCTCTTTCTTTGTGTTTTTGCTCTTCAGACAGTCTTTCCATTACCATCAACTATGAACTAGCCGCGTCCCGGACTGGCAACCAACAGTTTAAGAAAGGGATAGTGACATGGTTTGGCCACTCGAGTTCATTTCTTACCTTGCGGCAGTACTTCTCAAAGTTTCAATGTTTGGGACCCAATATTCAATCATAATTTTCGTCGCGCCCCCCACCATACAATAACATTGTATTTAATTAAATAATACTATACTTTGATTCTCTAGCTACAATACGACTTTAATCTCTAAGTGCCACCGGTGTATATAAACGCCTCGCATAGCCAAAGCATTAATTGTCCCGGACGTATATATACGTCTTTTCGAAGAACGATCTTTTCTGTGCACTGCGATCCATAGAATTATTTTGAAAGCATTTGAATGCAACAAAAGAATCTGGACATTGTTTGTGAAGGATTTACTTATTTCAGAGAATTTGCTTACTTATTCCTTTCTCGGTGGCATTGGGGATCGAATCGCGTAACTTTAAATCGGCAGTTTAGGAATTAATTATCAAGATAAGTGTTAATTTTTGTATCTAATTTTATATATGACAAGCCCATGGGATCATTGGTAATTATTAATGCTGTTCTTAACTAATATTGTTAAATTAATTATAAAATACATTGTGCACTACTGATACATTTATATTATATCAATGTAAATGTGTATTTCATTTTTTATTATATCATAATGTAATTTTTTTGTTTATTTTCATTAAATTAATAGTTTTTTTAAATAATCTTTTTCGACTTTTCAATATGCTCGCGATCCTCTCATAGAGTTATTACCCCCCTAGGGGTACGCGACCCACAGTTTGAAAAACGCTGTCTTACGTCATCACGGACCCCCCAACCTTTTGTGAATTAATATAGTAAACGAATATAGTTATTGTAAGAACTGTGTATCGTCACTTATCGCTTTACTATCTTTTACTTTTAGACATATTTTTTGTTGAATCATTGCTCAATAAGGTGTTTTCGAGCTTTGACCATTGCAAAATCACTAATGACATCATTGCAATAAATTTAAGTTGTATTATCATTTTGAATGCATATGCAACATCAAACTGTTAAGCTTTTCTTTTTCCATAGATGTTTTCCATAGTTCTGCGCGCGCACAAATTCAGATACGACGCATGCGCGACTCACTAGATGGTACTACATTCGCTGTAGTTTTAATTTTTTCTCTTTTTTTTTAGCCCTCCGATTTTTTGCATCCTCCAGTTTATTGCGCTCCTAAATCTTTTGAGCCTTAGGCACGTGCCTAAGCGGAAAAGCAACCCTGGTGGTAGAAATCATATTTAACTCTAAAAGGTTTTAATCACGTAGTTGAAACAACTGCGTAACACAGTTTGAGTAAAAGGGATCAATATAAAAGGTTACTTTTTCTTGCTAAAGCACCACAAGAATTTTTAGAACGTAGGTGTGAAAAACGGATAAAACCTCCTCTGTTTGCAGGCTTCATTCATGATTTTGCACACTGGAATTACGTAAAGAAGAAACCGAAAAAAGAAAAAAAAAAGGCGGGGGGGGAGGGGCAGTACCGTTTCAAAGTAACATATTTAGAACAACTTGCTTCTTGGACGCCGTTCAAAGAAAAAGCTTCTTATTCTCAAGGACAATACCACATGCTATTCACTTAATCTTCCGCATTGATCTTTTCTTTGTAAAAGACAAATGCATTCAAAGCACACTTAATCTGTACAGAAAAACATAACTCAATATAAATAAATACTCCTGTTTTAAGATCACGAAAGAAATATGTGAAACTAAGGGAAACTGTCATGGTGCTATTTTCTGTCGCTCAGACACTAGAAGAAATTTGTAAAGGGTTAAATTATGATAACCATCACATTCCAACAATGCGCCCCTTTTTAAAATGATATCCCCTCCCACTTAAAGCTTAATTTAGGCTTTCCATTTGTTCCTGAAAATAGTCTTTTCCATGTTTTTTTTTTATTTTATTAATAATTTAAAAGAAGATGTTATGTTCGAGGTGCATGGGGCTCAGAATAGCTAATTTTGTTGCCAATAGCACTGATATAGTGCGACAGGGTTTAAAAAGAAACCTGATTTGTGAATATTTTTGATATCGTGTAAATTTGGTTTTAACTCAAGATTTCAAATCTCCTCTGAGATTAAAATAATTTTTAGCCGCAATAAAGAAAGCGTGAGTTGAGATTTGGTAGTTTCTAAAAATAAATCTCCTTTTAATTTAGTTTATGTCATTTTTTACAAATGAGGCTTGTCATTTATTAGGAAAAAAGCTCTAATTTTACGGAATTAAACTTCCAACAAATAGCTCATAACTGTAAAATAATAAATGAATGAGAAAACAATGAATTCAAAACTGTGAAACAAACTATGAATCAAATACTTAGAAAATAATTTTGATATAATTAAAATTTATTACAATAGTATTAATAGTAAATCAAATTAAAGTTTCCTTTAGTTAAAGAAAATTATAATTTCTTAAAATTAATTTAAGTTTAAAGATAATTAAAAAAAGAAAAACTTTTCTTTTCCCTCTTATTCAACTTTCTTCCAATATTTATTACTTATTCAAAAAATTAGGAGGCATTTTTATCTCATTTCAGTTATATGTAATAATTTTCATACACTATTATAATTATTTTTACAGTATTTTGCAATTCATTTTACAAGTATTTCCTATTTCTCAACTTTATTCATAATATAACTTACTAAAAATTAATTTTGAAAGTTTTCAAATATGCATCTAAGCAAAGTTTGATAATTCTATGAAGTTATTTTTGTGAGGAAAATATCAATTTAAGGTTCATTATGTGGGGCCTACATTTGAGTAGGGGCCCAGGGTTTCAAGAAGTCTTACAATGTCCCTGCCTGAATGAATTAGCCGACCACATCCAGTATATATTCAATGGGCAATAAGTCTAATGATCCTGTTAGCAGTCCAGAGATATGTAAACCTTTTAACTATTCTAATGAAGCAAATGGTTAGAATACAAATTTGTTTTCCTTTTTTAAACAGAAGATATACAATTTAAGTTAATATTGATAATAATTTTTTAAATATATCACGTGATGAGATCAGTGACGTAATGCAGAGTATTAGGACCCCTCCCCCCTCCCCCTGCAAACTCAGGTTTCGGGTTCCAAGCCCAAATACGTACTTAGTGTCAGTCAAACTTTGGGCTCCCTAGAGTTCCTGGGCCTACCTGCAATGGGAGGGGGAGAGTGCGGAAGTGTACGTTACGCCACTGGATGAAATATTTTAACGGGTCGGTCGTTATTAAATTAAAAATTTGAATTTTTGTTAAAGTTGCTACATTCGTCCTTTACGTTTGTTTATTCTCGTTTAAAAGGCTTTTAAATATATATCGTTCAATCAGTAGTAACAATTTTGTTTGAATATATTTATAGCTGTGGAATTATGATTTATTTCTATTTCACAACCATATCTTAATTCCCGAAATCTGAATTGCAATTATTGTTAAGAAAGAGTTTTCCATTTAACATCTTAATGAACACGTCCACGGTAATTTTCGAAGAAGACAACTGAAATTTTTTCATTCATCGTCGTTGTTGATTTCCAAGGGCTACTTAATTCGTTGTTCGATTATGATAACTTTTTAATAACAGAGAAAGAACCACTAATTTTTAAACTAAATACATGATTTTTAAGATTATGAAAATTTTGATTTCTTTTAAAGCCATATTTTATGCATCCATTCTCAAATAATTTGACGATTAAATAAATTTCCGAAAGACGTACACCCATGAACTGCCTACAAAAGAACAATATAGCGTAGCCTCCTCATTTCTCTGCCTTTGTTCAGAGCAAATTATCTTTTACATTGTTTTGTGCATACATTAATCGCATTTTTTCCCATATTATTTAGATTGTAAATTTTTTTTGTTTATATATATATATTTTGTTTATATATATTTATTTTTTTTTTGTATATATATGTGTTTGTGTGTATATGTATACATGTATTTATGTGTATGTATGCTTTACGTATTTGCATTTTGAAAATCTTATTATGATCACACAGGTTTCCAAACTTTCCCCATCGTATTATTTTAATTACTGAATGTCTCCGTTTGCATGTGAGCAATCTTGTATTTTGTTCTGTATTTATTGTATTTGAATCTATTCTTGTTTCTTTTCCTTTATGATGCCTGTATCCTTCTACTTGAAACTTCCTCCCACTATTGATTGAGTATTGACTTACGTTTGTAAGGCTTGTGTTATATTTGTCGGCAAACAAGGAGTCTACCTAGAGTCTCAATAATAAATAAATAAATATCAACATCCAATATCATTAAACCTAATTAGAACTCTAAATTGCTGTCTTCATAATAAAATTCTGTCAAATCCTTTGTTTTTAATTCTCTATAAATATTTGCCATTCTAGAATGATGGGCCGAATAACATGCACTGAGGAACCGAAGCCAGGAAAAAGGAATGAAAACGATTGCTACTACCCAACGAATGATGGTGCTCCATCGTCTTTGTATATGAACACAGCGAAAAGCATTCCATTGCATCATAGTCAGAAAAAAATATCTTTTCCACCGATCTCATCCAACGAATTTAGAAGTCAAAGCTCACAATTGCACAGACCTGCTTCGTCTTTTGCAGAAATATCGTCGTTGCAAGACAGAGCACAAACTTCATTCCAGGTTTGGCAAAAACATTGTAATTATTTTATTATTTATGTGCATTCATAATTTTTTAGGTTACGTTTAAAATGTAGGTGATTTTTGAGTAGCATGTTTCATTTTATCTTTAAAATGCTCGCGTCAGGATGATTAAACGCACATTTATTTTCAGGAATCAGCGTTGATAGCCGAAGCTAAGGAACTAAGAAGTACTGCGCTATCACCTAACCAAAAACTACCACCAATTGTTGTTCCAAGGGCACCTTCTGCTACAAGAATTCCAAATATGCCTCCTCACAGCATATCTGAAATGCCTGATCCTTTGACAGCAGTTGTAGAAAACAAGGATCAATGTCCTCCTTTTTTCGATTTGAAAACGGCATATGAAAATATGATGGTTGGTTACTTTATGCAACAAGGTGTTAAACGTAAGTACCGCATACTTCTGCTTAAAAAACCCGTTTAATAAAAGATAGTATTTAAATGTTAAGTTTATTGCGATACATTAATAAATACTTTTTATTTCAGCTGATGCTTCTTTGCCTTGTAATATACAAACAGAACAATCACAGCCTAATTATATTCAAAGAAGCAATCAAGGTAACATCAATCCTAACTATGCATATCAACCACCAAACGAAGTACAGCAGACCATTCAAAGTGTTCCAACCTTTGATAGTGCTTTTTACATCCCTCAAATTTTAACCACAGAAGAATACGCTAAAAAACAACACGAAGCATCATTAGCAACAAATAGAGCTGGTACTCACAATCGGAAGAATATTCTTCAAAAATCCAAAAATATAACACATGTCGATGCTTCTCCATCTGTTAATCAACATACATCAATGGACATTACTTCTTCTGGGTGCACTGTGCTGGACACAAGTACATTCGGCCGATACCAAGAACATTCTATGAATACTACATCAAATATCACGCCTAATGAAATGCTTAAGCCAGAAAGCGACAATTATAACCCATGCTCGCTGGCGAAGATTTCATCCACAACAGTTAATACAATGCAAACTTGTAATATAGCTTCTCAACCAGCTTTGGTTGACAGCGGGGACCAATCTTCCAGCTTGATGACACCTGACATGTCATCAGTATTAAATGATTTGTCTATGTTCATGATTCCGCAAAATAATGCCACAATGGACTTAATAAGTGTTCAAAATAATGCTCGGACATCATTTACGACAGCTACAACGACAACATCAACAACATCTGTTAACTCCTTTTCATCATCTCAGTATCAACCCAAACCAGACTCGACGTTTGGACGATTTTCAGTTTTACCGTCCGTTGCATCTACTGCCACACCAGGTAGTTTGGGTGACGGTGATAACTTGTCATTAATGAGCTATGCATCTGTTCCCGGTAACGCACAAAATTCTTCCCAAATGGGAATGTACTGCACTTCATTTTCTCCATTTTCTGTAAATTTTCATGAAAATTTTCCATCGACTTTCAATTCAAGCCCACGGTATTCCGGCAGATCCTCTTATTCTAGCCGTTCAAGAAACAAGAGAGCCTTATCGAATTCACCCTTATCTGCTGAAGGAATTGATTTAAATTCCATCATTCGTATGTCCCCTACTTCTTTAGTAGCTTATATCAATGGTTCCAGAAGCTCTTCTTCCTGTGTATCCCCAGGATCATACGGAGAAAAAGCTGGTTGTTACGGTCATTTATCCGCTCGCAATAGTAGTTCTAGTCCTCATTCTGGTTCGGCTTCGTCCGGAAATAGAAGGAGTTCTTCATATACACCTCAAACGGGAACTCCTGGTAATAGTAGTGCTATTACTAGTGATAACAGTAACTTATCAAACGCATGCTTAAGAAATGAAAAAATGAAAAATGATTTTTTAAATTTAGACGAAAACTTACTTGTGATACAAGCTATGCAAGATCTCGAATCTGGAGTAGATATTTCGTCCAGTATATCATTGGGTTACAACAACAATACTGCGCAGAATACACAAATGATGCCCGAATTCGAGAATCTCCAGGTGTTACCCCAAGATCTCGCAGCGTTCGCAACAGAAGACTACATACCATTCATTCCAACATCACTCCCACCGGTTCATACTCATTTACCAGCCATTCAACCCGTTCAAAACCAGCCGTTACAAACACTTAGTCCACCCCAAAAGCCACCTCCTACTTACGACCAACACATGGCTAGGAAAGCTCTTCTGCAAAAGAACAGTTCATCCGAAAGCAGCAGTCAGCCTTCTAACTCCTCCAGTTTTGAAAGTTCAGAGGGGGATAAAACTGCAGGAGGTAACAGCAGTACTGATACTGAAACAAACAGAATGTATGCTTGCAGATGGCTAGACTGTACGGCAGTATTTCATGATCAAGAAGAGTTTGTTACTCATATTGAAAAAATTCACATTGATCAAAAAAAGGGGGATGACTTCATCTGTTTTTGGAAGCTATGTCCACGAAGATTACATCCTTTCAATGCTCGCTATAAATTATTAGTTCACATGAGAATACATTCTGGAGATAAACCAAATAAATGTACGGTAAGTTTTTTATAATCCAAGCATGCATGAGACGCAAAAAAGCAGAAACTCCTTTTTTATATTTATAAAGCTTTTTTTTTTCAGTTAATTTTAAGTTTTTAATCCAAAAATGTATTAAATATTTCCATGCATTTCCAAATTTTGGAATGTTTTTGTTAAGTAAAAATTGTTTCCTTTTTTTATTACTAAAATGCAAGCCGTTTCTTTCATAAATTACGTTTCTTAATTACGTATTTATGTAATCTATACTTAAAACAGGGATAATTCAATTGTCCTCACAGACGCAATATAATGAATTATATCTATACAAAACTGAAAGAATAAATGATTTGAAAAAATAATTATGACACGAAAAAATTTACTGATTTCTTAAAAAAATACCATTTAAAACTGGTACACTTAGACCTAAAATATGATATTCATAAAACATTTTCACTTTGTAAGCACTGTTTATAATACAAAATGAAGTAAAAATAATTCTCTTTGTTTCCTACTGTAAATTTTTATTTTTATATAAAGAAAATTTATTTTATAACTATTTAAAAGGGAAGTACCATTTTAATAATTGATTTGATTTTTATATACCAAATAATTGATTATTAATTTATGAAAAATAACTCATTAATACATAATTAAATCCAAAAGTTATGCTTATTATGCCCAAAATTATTTGAATGGTAATAAACTAATCATTCAAAATTTTACGTAGTTAAATGCTCTTATTTGAAAAAAAGTAACTCCAGAAATCTAAATTCAATAAATTGTATTATTGCAAAATTATGATGAGACCAATGATTTTTAGTTTGCAGGTTGCAAAAAGGCCTTTTCCAGACTCGAGAATTTGAAAATTCACCTAAGATCGCATACGGGAGAAAGACCGTATTCCTGTACGTATCCTGGATGCACGAAGACTTTTAGCAACTCTTCCGATCGAACCAAACACCAGAAAACCCATCAAGATACGGTAATATTGGCAAATATCGAGATAAGCAAATGATGAGACTTGGAATAATAAAGGATATTTACATTTTTCATCCATTCAGTTAAATGTAAATTTACCTTTCGGATAAATGTTTTTATTTTTAAATTGAATAATAAAATGATAATTTTAAAAAATTTGGAAAAAAATATTGGACAAAAAAACCCAATTATAATTAGAATATGAAATTAAAAACACATTACCTTATATGTTTCTTTTTGTTTCACATTAAGAACAATTCACGAATTAATTTATTATGCGATGCTTGACTTTTGTAATTATTATGAATTAAAAAACTGGAATTTCCAAATACAATTCATTTAAGGTATCCGACTACCCTAAAATCATGATTTTTTTCAAAAATTGACAAATTTGTTTTATGATTTTATTTTATAGACCATCTTATTAGCTTAATAAAAATACCAAGCTTTTTGTTTTCCATTCACTGGAACAAATACTACAAGTGTTTTAACTAAAGAAGATGCCATAACTTTACACAATATGTCAAACTTTAAAATGCGTTTTACTCGAAATATGTTTTTTTCGAGAAACTCAAACGCGGACAGCGATTGCTCAAAAAGTTTTGAAAATAATTTAATGAAACTTTTTGTAAATGTTTTGTATAACAGTAGAAGTATTTTGTCCTTCAGATTTATCAATCACTGTATTATTTCAAAATTTTCAGTCCTTTATGTGAATATAATCACTGATTTTTTTAAGCAATTTCATATAGTCACCAAGATAGAGGGCTCTAGTTTTTGTAAAAATTAAAATATCTATTATCCTGAAGGACATTTCAAACATGAATAACGAAGTAACACATTAAAATTGAGAATTTGTTCGAAAAA
>BMAV01008352.1:0-45491 GCA_019973955.1 Trichonephila inaurata madagascariensis | reverse complement strand
ATGTGTATTATTTGCTAGCATAAAAAAATACCACATACACACCTCTTTTTTTTTTAAACAAATGAACATCGTATAAGTTAGAAAGAGATTAATTCCTGCAAACCTCGAGAGTTTTCATAAACACTAATAATGAAAAAGTTGACATTAAAGCAGTGTTTCTCAAACTTTCAATCTTCGCGACCCAGTATTCAATCATAATTTTCATCGCCCCCCCCTTCCATACAATAACAATGTCTTGAATTCAATAATACTATACTTTGACGCTAAAACTAGAATACGACTTTAACCTCATAAGTGCCACCGGCGTATATAAACGTCTCATTCAGCCAATGCATTAAATGCCCCGGACGTATATATACGTCTTTCCGAAGTACGATCTTTTCTGTGCACTGCTATCCATAAAATTATTCCGAAGACTTTGGAATGTTTTGAAAGGACCTTGACAGTATTTGCGACGGAATTACTTATTTCAGAAGATTTACTTATATATTATTCTTTTTCTACCCTTCCCCCCCCCAATACACCACATACGCTCGCTTACATGTTAAAGGTTGGCGTTGGGGAGCGAATCATGTAATTTTTAATCGGCATTTAAGGAATTGATTATCAAGAGGAGTGTTAATTTTTGCATATAATTTTATGTACGACAAGCCCATGGGGTCACTGGCAATTGTTAAACTTTTTCTTAACTTAGTATTGTTAAATTAATTATAAAATATATTGCGTGGTACTGATATATTTATAAGTGTATTATGTCAGTGTAAATGTGTACTTTATTTTTTATTATGTCAGAATGTATTTTGTTTGTTTTCTTTCAATAAATTAATAATTTTTTAAAATAATCTTTTGTTTTCAACTTTTCAATATACTCGCGCCCCCTTGTAAGAGTATCACGCCCCCTAGGGGGTGCGCCCCACAGTTTGAGAAACACTGCATTAAAATAAATGTATCGAAAAATTTAATATTTATCGTTGACACTCAGATTTGCAAATTCAAACCCATTTTAAAAGATTTCAATGTAAATTTTTTGCTTTGTCTCTATCATCTCTTTATTAGTTAAGGTTTATGTCAAAAAAAAAAAATATCAAAAAAAAAAAAAATTAATTTAATTTCTACTTAGGTCATCAAAGAAAAAAAAAAATTTAGTTACTTTTTATTAAATAGTTACAATTAATATAAATGTGTATATACATATGACAGAATCACAATATGAAGTGACAAAACAGTAAACGGTTTCCCTTGCAATTTTCCATTTTCCTTTCTATATATGGTGCTGGACTATTTCTTTTTTGTGTTATTATTTAATCATTAAATAAACTTAATTATTCTAATAACTGTATAGTAAAAAAATCACATTCTCCGAAATTAGATCATTCCAAGTGGGTTTCGAACCTATGACCTTTGGATTAGAAATCCAATGCGTTATCCATTGCGCTTCAAGGACACAACGAATAATTTTCCTTTCTATATATGCTGTTGGACTATTATTTTTGTTTGTTACTATTTATTCATTTATAAATCTAATTAATCAATTAATATTTGAAAAAACTATATTAACATCAAGTGTCATTCACTACAAATATAAAAAAAATTGAACTTGAATGGATGAATAAAAAGTATTTTATTACCGACTGAAAATTTGAACAATATATATATATATATACACTCATGAACAAAAAAATTAGCGCACCAAGAAATAATTGCGGGATCGTAACGAAACTTGGCATGAAGGTACATATCAGGGAGACATGTAAATGATTAGAAATGCAGCGGGATTGCGCATTACGTACAGCCGGTAGAGGGCGTTTAACGTCGTTCTCCGTGGAGTATAAAACAGGTAATCAAAGCTTTTTTGAGTGTGCTGAATAGTTTACAAAGTAAGATGTGAGGTAGACATGCCATTTCGCCGTTTTTGAAAACAATATGAACAGCTATCGCAGTTTAAGAGGAGGAGAATCATCGGCATGATGGAAGCTGGGTGATCAGCTAGGCGAGTAGCTCGCCAATTAGACCACTCTGATTCTGTTGTGAGGAGGTGTTGGGACTAGTGGATCCGAGAGATGTCATTTATACGAAGACCAAGCTCAGGACGCCCTCGACAGACCAGTCATCGAGAAGACGACCACATCGTAAGAAATGCACAGGTACAACCAACTGCTTCATCGCCACCATCCAGGCACAGGTAGCACCTTCACTAGCGGCGCCTATTACGTGCGCTGCCCTTGACGCCCACTCATCAACGCCTCCGTTTGGAGTGGTGTCACGCACGAGGAAACTGGACTGCAGTGAAATGGAACCAGGTCGTCTTTAACGACAAATCCCGATTCAGTCTCAGCAGTGATGACAATCGTGTTCATGTGTGGAGACCCCGTGGTGAACGCCTCAATCTTGCCTTTGCTTTACAGCGACAAACCGCTTACACAGCTGGTGTGAAGGTTTGAGGTGTCATTACCTACAATACACGATCACCCCTAATATTGATCTATGGCACCATGACAGCCCAGCGGTATGTCCATAACATCCTGTAACCACATGTGTTGCCACTCATGCAAGGCTCCCAGGAGCCCTTTTTCAACAAGACAATGCTCGACCTCACACGGCAAGGGTGTCACAAGACTGTCTCCGCACTGTTACTACCCTTCCTTGGCCTGCCCGATCCCCAGAATTGTGTCCAATCGAGCGTATCTGGGATCATTTGGGACGGCGAGTTGGGCATGCCGCGAGTTTGAACGAACTAGAGGCAAGATTACAACAAATATGGAACGAAATGTCTCAAGAGATCATACAGAACTTGTATGCCTTAATGCCCAATCGTATCGCATCGTGCATTCACGCTAGAGGGGATTCAACAGAGTATTAAATCCTCCGTTCTTTTGCCTTTTTCTCTGAAATAAATTATCCTTTTTCTTTGATTTTCTAATCATTTACTTATATCAAAGTAGTCATTACGTATGTAAAATTTCGTTTCATTTTGACGCCTTCTTCTTGGTGCGCTAATTTTTTTGTCCATGAGTGTATATATAAGGAGAGAGTGAACTAATAGTAGGAATTGAAAAAAAAAATCATTACTTAAAAAAGCTTTTCTTAAACTGTGGTTCGCGGACCCCCAGAAGTCCCCATCGCCTTTCTATGGAGTCTGTGAAGGTCTCTTATTTAATGTTGAGATTTTTCTCTTTTAAAAACTCTGAAAGGCCCCCTGGTAAAATTGTAAGATGTGCCATCCTAGACTAGATCAATAAAGTACCCCCAATTAAAAAAACTCCGTGATAACCCCCTGTTTGGGGAAATCATCTCTTCATCGACTCGACCTAGATTTCTGGGAGGTAATGATTGACGACCCAATCTAGCCATAATAAAACCAATTTATTATTATCAATTATAATATCAAAGACAGTCTTACTCAAAGAAGAAAATCAGGAGTGATATATTGTAACCCTAAATCTTATGTGAATAAGCGCCCGGAATCCTAATCTCTTAATTTTAAGTAAAGGTATTCTATGAATCTCAATCTTCCTTACTTTATTTGAATAGTTAAAGCCCGTTCTATAATTACGCTTATAAGTTTAGATCCTTACCATAAGCTCACGGAGTTCAGCATCTCAACTTCCTTCCCCCTTCTTTTTCTTCTTATATATCTACTAACTAATCTGAATAACAAGGTTTCTTCTTGAGAGGATTGGCTGTGAAATAACTCAATACTGGGCCCAAAGATTCCCCAAGAGGATTAGTAGGAAAACACTGTAAAGCCCCGTCACAACTCTACTAAAAAAAATCTTTCGATAAATTTCTGATGCCTTTCCAAACCACTTATTAATCTAATTGAACATTTTCACAGCAGCACTTTTTTTATCTCATTAATTACAGAAACCGTCTGAAAAGCGTAGAACCGAAATTGAGACTGCAGATTTCAAATATTACACCTAATGTAACAGCTATAATAAAAGAAATGTAGTATCATCCTTATCATTAAAAATTTTAACTAATCAGTGAAGTACATAATTTATTTATTTGAGATTAGTATTTGTAATATTTTTATTATTAAATGTTTTCTGTTTTCTTAAATGATAAAAAAGGTAGCGTTCAAAAAGCCTTTATAAGTAGCAGAATTGATATTAGGATTATTGAGGAACCTTTAAATCACTCAGCCATGCGTTAGGAGTCAGGGAGAGGGGTGTTTAAAATCTTGGGGCTCCGCGATGTCAGTTTGGTACATAAAGGAGGACCGCGGCACAATCGAAATATTAAAAACCGCTGACTTAAAGATTTTACTTAAAAACACTTTTCTGCAATTATCATGATTGATGATATCACGATGGATATCATCTCTGTTGGAAGTTAAGTATCCTTGTTGTTTTTAATATAATACTTAGCAGTAGTGCATAAAGACATGTTATTGGCACTTTCATATTTGGAACAATTAATTTTTGTCTTCATATTGCTTAAATTTATTGGCAGTTTAACCCCTTATCTACCGCATTATGATTTACTGCAGCTTTTTTCATGCAATATATTTTTTTGAATCACTACATTGAAAATTAAGGGATATACATAAACAAAATACTCAACATTGGGAAATTTAATCTGTTAGAGCTAATTAATTAATTAAAGATAATCAACTGTAAAATTAATTATACGCTCTGTTCACTTAATATAAATAGTTAAATCGTTTTCTAAGGTCTTCGTTAACATACAAAAAAAAATAATAAGACACTTACCTTTTAACGTTAACTATTTTTTCGGAACACAAATGACAATCTTCGCAATCCGTTGAAAAGGCCGTCAGCTGAAAACGCAATTTCTATTATAAAATTATTCTCTTTCCCCGCTTAAGGTATCCGACTACGTTCGGAACCGAGATTTTGCAAAAGCGCATAAATGGATAATATTTATGATATTTAGTGTCACTTAGATTAGAAAATGTACATAAAATTGTTTTAAGAATAGGATTACAATAAAAAACTATTTAAGTACAATATTTTGACAAAAAATGAACATAGAATGACCCATTTTCAAAATATTCTCCTTTTGTGAAAAATGCTTCTATTATAATAATATTTCACCTGTGTATAGCTCAGACCTCTGTACAGAGGCTCAACTAGAATTTTTGAAATGCATAACTTAGAAGTCGGTTTATCCATGTTTTACGACAACAGAAGGGAGAAATTTTAAGAAAAAAAACTTCGATAATTATTTCAATGGGTTGTAACTCTGAAAAGAATGTGGAATTTTTCAAGAATCATAGTTGAGCCTCTAAACAGAGGTCTAAGCTATATACAGGCAAAATATTATTATAATAGAAGCATTTTTCACAAAGGAGAACATTTTTTTAAAAAAGTTTATTCTAAGTTAATTTTTTGCCGAAATATTGTATTTAAATATTTTTTTTTGTCAAAATGTGTCCTTATTACAGTTTTATACATGTATTCTAATCTAAGTGACACTAAATATCGTGAAAATTATCCATTTATATGCTTTTTTAAAATCACGGTTCCAAACGTAGGCGGATACCTTATATACTCATCATAGAACCCGTGCTGCCATATATCTTGGAAGAGTGGATTTAAAAGAATATTCCTGCAAAGTATCGCTAGAGTATTTGTAAAAATGGATATTCTATGTAATTTTAAAGTAAGTGGTATTTATTAGTACCGTCAGTAGATAAAGGGTTAACTTTCCTAACAGAATTATTTTTCTATAGAACAAAGATTCTCGACACGGTGCTCATGCAGTATTAATGGTGGGAGACGAAATATTTACAAATGTGAATAAATTAAATTATAATAAAAACTACACTCTCTTGGATAATTATGCATTTCTTCTGAAATTAAAATTAACAGAATATGCTAAGATAAAAACACTTAAAAAATATAATGAAGGGGAATTATCTTCCCTTTGCTACCTTAAATGTGTGGTAATTAAAAGGAATCATCCTGTAAATGAGGGCCGGAATTTAAATGAACATCTTATAAATTGAACTTTATTTTGTGCAGTCTTTTATTTCTTGTTTTCCAAGTTTTATTTCTGTACTTAAAAACTCTCTCTCTCTCCTTTTTTTTTTTTTTTTTTTTGGTCCTTATTAATAGACTTAACTTAATTAACTTATATACTCTATTTAACCAGCAAAAAATAAGTAATAATATTACCAACGAAAATCTTTTATTCTAAAGAGGATTCAAGATCATAAAAAAGTTTAAGAACTCTTGCTGTAAAAATGTCCAAGGCAATTTATTAGAAATTGTTTTTTATTTATATATGAATGGACTAAATTCATGATGGTCACATGATAACGGCAATCACGTGTTTCCCATTGATTAAAAATTGACATACTAGTTGTTCAACCTGTAAAGTTTAGATAACATTTAAAATTTGATATGATTGGGTAAAGAGTTCACGTGTTATATAAAATTCTTCAAACAGTTTTCAAAATTATACGAATACTTTTAAATTAAATGCATTATTATATTGTTGACAAATACGTACTTTCTAAAAGAAAGTTTTTGCAAAAAGCAAAAGTTGGCAACAGTGAAGCACGTGAATTAATTGGCTGGAAACGCGTGATTATATTTATGATATAATTATGACATAGCATTAATTTATGAACTGATTGGCCGAAAACACGTGGCTCAGTTATCATGTGAATAATGACGTCACATGAATTTCGTCAATTCTATTTTATCTCGGTTATCCCCTTCACCACCAACAGAAGATAAAAATTATTTTAATCAAAACATCAAATATATATATATATATTTTACAAATAAATAATAGCACACATTATGGGTAATATCTATTTTAGAAATTATCCCTTCTATTATTTGTCCACTTGGAAATGGTGCCAAGGATTACCCAAACTTAAATGCCTGGTACTTAAGTATTATCGCAACAATGCCAACATTCAAGATAACTCGCAGAGTTGGAAATCCTTATTTTGCATGTGTCACACACGCTGAATTGGCATCCATGTGCATCGTTTCATGTTGTAATGGTCACCCCCACGACGTCCATTAGTGTGCTTGAGTCGGAAGAAAGTTTTGCCATATTCAAAACAAATTCTATTTATTATCAAATTCACAGCAACGACACAAGCAATATATTGAGGTAGACGAGATACGAGAAGTCTTAATAAATCGGATCACTAACGGCCAGGCAATACACCTAATTCCAAGCAACTTAATACAACTTAATTACTAATTGACAAATCGTCAATCTTAATCTTTTACAAAAAAGCTACGAAGTACTCACGGCCTCACTTCACGTTTAATCAATCACTGCCATTCGTTAGCAATCTAACCATGGCCGAGGGTAGCCTAGTGTTTAGAGCATCAGACTCCAGACTGGAAGGCCTGGGTTTGATGCCCGATGCCACCAAATACCCTCCCAGTACACACGGAGTACGTGCTCGTTAAATCAGCTGGTCCGAAAGTCTAGTGGGTGATTGCAGCAGAAATCACGGGTGCAGGGAGCTAAAGAATATTTCCCTCCCTTCCAGTTCCATGCCTAAATTGTGGAGGTGAAGATAAATGGTGTCGCCATCCACCGTAAAGAAGTCCAACCTGTCTCTAGCTCTGGCAAATTTCATTCCTTCCCTACGGGAAGGACACGACAACAGCAGTCTAACCTCTCTCTCTCTCTTTCTTACTTGAAAGTTTAATTTTTATATACAAGTCTTAATTTACATACTCACATCTTCTTCTTCGGGGGAAGGTTTATAAAAGAATAATTTTTAAAGACCCAATATTCTCCAATAGGATTATTAGGTGAAAGAACGTGGATATACCCTTTACAATGTAACGTCACCAATACGGTTGCGATAATGCTTAAGTATCTAATGCTTCTCAATAATTTACTTTTAGATAAGAGGAGGTGTTGAAGAATTGGACCCTAAAGATTTGAGTGAGTGCTTAGTCATTCAAGCCATCAAGCCAACCGCTCTGTGTGATGCGTCACCCCCAGAACCAACAGACAGCGGCCTGGGCAGGTCACCCAGGAGCTCACAGCCAGGATCCTCATCAGATCATTATCCAGGTTTACCTTTTTTACATTTCTGCATTTCGAAAAAATGAGAATGAGAAATTTTTTATTCTTTAATTGATTTTTCTTAACATCACCTTCTGTACTAATGCGAAGATTATTGTCGGCTTAGTAATTTTGAACCTCGGTCAAGAGACTAACCAAGGACTAATAGATATATTAATCAAATGTTTCATTTTCTAGGTTCTTAACTAAACTCAGTGACTCAACAGCCCATTAGAGGGCAAAGGTCTACTGTGCTCATCTCGGTTTTCGTGACTTTTGGCGCTGAGATACATGAGCAGATATGACGCGAACCCCCAGTGTTTAGTTCCCATGCAACCTTGGTACTCATTCAACGACCCACTGGCGGGAGGAAAGGCTGAATCGACCTTTCCCAGCACGGGATTTGAACACCGAACCTGTGGCATGGAAGCGTGATACGTTACCACTCGGCCATTGCTTCTAGGCTCTACACTAACTAAATATAAATTTTTAAAAAATATTTATTGAGCTGTTAAGAGTATTTCTTTGAGTTCTGTACCTCTGAGCATTCTCTAGTTTTGTATAACATATTTTACTGCATAAAACTCCAGAAAGTTCATAAGTAGGAAAATTAATAGATTATTTTATAAACTTTGAAATTTTTTTAACTGGCTTGTAGTTTATTTGACAGCTTCATACGCGTCCTCAAAAGCATTTTAAAAAATGATAATTTTAGCTTTTTCAATTAGATTATGAGCTATTGTAAGCCAATTTAGTTTTAAAACTAACTATCGATTCACTCTTTTAATTAATCTAAGTACAATTCGATATATGTTAGATGATTATATAAATATTCCGAATGAATAAAATACTTTTAGTTATAAATAAATACACAAATACGTTTCTACTTCCATATTTTCAGAAATCTGACTAGCCATCGCACGTCAAAATTTTAATCGATTTGCAAAAGTTTAGCTCAAAAATCAATATTTTCTATTAAAAGAAATTTAACAATTATATAACATAAGAAAACTATTACAGTTATTTAGAAAAAAAAGGTACATGTTTGTATACATATAAACAACATGATATATATTTGATGCATAAACCAATATTTGTATAAACTGCACATCAGTTTACTATTTTTCAGTGATAAAAATAAATTTAAATTCATTTTTTTAAAAAATAATACAACAAACAATACATTAAAAACACGATGTAGGGAGAGTTATTTGATAATAAGATCAATATTTTGTTTGTCCTACATTAAGGTATCCGACTACGTTCGGAACCATGATTTTAAAAAAGCGCATAAATAGATAATTTTCATGATATTTAGTGTCACTTAGATTAAAATACATATATAAAATTGTTTTAAGGACATTTCGACAAAAAAAAATTATTTAAATACAATATTTCGGCAAAAAAATTAACTTGGAATAACCTTTTTTCAAAATGTTCTCCTTTTGTGAAAAATGCTTCTATTATAATAATATTTTGCCTGTATATAGCTCAGACCTCTGTACAGAGGCTCAACTATGATTTTTGAAAAATTCACATTATTTTCAGAGTTGTATAATCAATTATATAATTAATTATATTCATAGTTGTATAATTCACATTATTTTCAGAGTTGTATAATTAATTATACAACCCACTGAAATAATTATCGGCGTTTTTTTCTTAAAATGTCTTCCCTCTGTTGTGTCGTAAAACATAGATAAACCCCCTTCTAAGTTATATATTTCAAACATTGTAGTTGAGCCTCTGTACAGAGGTCTGAGCTATATACAGGCAAAATATTATTATAATAAAAGCATTTTTCACAAAGGGAGAATATTTTGAAAATGGGTCATTTTATGTTCATTTTTTGTCAAAATATTGTACTTAAATAATTTTTTATTGTAATACTATTCTTAAAACAATTTTATATACATTTTCTAATCTAAGTGACACTGAATATCATAAATATTATCCCTTTATACCCTTTTTCAAAATCATGGTTCCGAAAGTAGTCGGATACCTTAAACACTAAATATATATACTTATTTTATAACTATTTATGTTAATATTTTATGTATAAAAAAAGATTTATAATAGTTTTTTTTAATTTTCATATCTTAGGACTTATTTATTCTGGTGAAACACTTAACTTAAATGAAACAGTTCATGGTAGTTGCCACACTTCCCCTTCAAGCCACCATAGCAGTCCCCGAAGCCAAATTGATAGGTAAGCCATTTTAGCTTATGAATTCATTATTAATCAACTTAGACTTTAGTGAAATATTTCATTGTAAATGAAGTAACGCTACATGCTATATGAAATTCTGATTTATGAAAATAAAGGCCTAATTTATATTATTTAATTTTTAAAAAATCTATAAATCCGAACATCACTAAGCTTAAAGTGGCCCCTGTAGGAAAAGCTATAATTTGAAAAATTATGAAAAGTATTTTATTCAAAAGTTATTTTGATAATATAGTTAATTATTTTGGTGAAAGAATATCTATTTCTCTTTGAGAAATAAATATACTTAGCAAGAAACTTAGTTTAAGACAGAGGTTTCCAAATTTTTTTTTTCTCATGGACCTCGTGCCATGTTTTTCGGTTTGCGGTAGATCCCCGCTTACCTAATATTGAATTTTTACAAATTTATCAAATTAAATGCCTTTTTGACACCTGGTATAAAGTAATTATAATTCAAATGTAGATATGTAATCATTTTAAAATTTCAGCTCAAACTACGAGATATCTCGTAGCTGGCAGTTTTGGTACATATGCTTATAGACTATTAGACTATTAGATTATAACATTATAATTACACATAATATGAATGTATTCCAAAAGTTAAAAAAATATTTTATTGTTGTAGCTGTGTATGGCTGGGTTGTTGAGCCACTCTGGGCAAAAATACCTAGTACTATTTTTGTTTTGTACACATTCGATATAACTTTAAAGCCATTCTTGTTTTCTGTGGAGGGAAGTGCACAACTAAAGAAATTATTCAATTCTTAATATTAGCTCACAATCTCTATATATTTATTTATATATATATATTTATTTATCTTGGTGGAATTTTCAATCGTTAGTAAAATACATTTTAAAGTGCTCAATTGAGCTGAAATTTAATATGCATGATTATTTTGGATGACAATGCAATAATTTAATTATAATTAATAAAAATTAATTGATTAAAACTAATTATTCAATTATTACTCAATATTCAAAAGTCACCACGTTGGTGACTTGTGTAAAAACTTGAAAATGTTTTTTTCTCACGTTTCAAAGCATTCAATTGAACTGAAATTTTATATACACGATTGATTTGGATGACAATACGATACTTTAATGATAATTAATAAAAATTAATTACCACTGAATGTTGTGATTCTGTCCTATGTATATACATATTTATATTAATTGTAACTATTTGATAAAAAGTAGCTAAAATTAAATTTTTCTTTGTTGATCTAAGTAGGAATTGACTTAAAAAAAAATTTTTTTTATATTACTTGTTTATTCTTAAATTTAGAGCCCACATATTTATCTTTAAAAACCATTATTTGTATCTGATAAACAAAGCAATGGAGTTATATATATCTTATCTCAAAACCATCAAAATACTGCATTATATTTTGCACTAAAACAAAATTATTTCATTCAATAGTGAATCCTTACCTCCCAACAATAACAGCTTACGAGTTCCAGTCCTGCCTCCAATAGCCCCACCTCTGGCACAACAGAATTTTTCATTTCCTAATCAAGTAATGACAAGTTCAAGAAATACGCCTTCGTTGCCCAGAAGTAAGTATCGAAAAGATTTTACGTTTGCATTAACATGAGAGCATGAAACATTGACAGAAAAATAATCTACAGTTGAAATACATGCACGCTATCTTATTAAAAATATAGTGAAAAATATTGTGTTACATAGCAGTTAAAAATTCAAAATTTCACGAAGAATAGATATAGTAAAATTTCTGTAAGGTTGATCGAATTAGAATAAAGTGATTAATATAGGAAAGTGATCAAAATGAAAAAAAATGATAAGTTAAACTTCACTTTCTTGTACAACTTTAAAGAGTATTGGAAATCATGCATGATTAATATGCATAAATTTTTCTACTTATTTGTACCATTTTTTGTTTGATTAAACAATTATAAAATATTAATTGATTTTATTGTGAAATTTCTTTACATAACCGAACTTACACAAAATTATATTATTTTTTCAAAAAAATAATCATAAATATCGTATTTTCCTGAGTATAAAGAGCACTTTTTTTAGCTTAGGGGTCTCAGGGGTGTTAATTTTGTCTCGAGGGGAGAAAATATAAACAATTTTCAAACAGGTATAATTCTTTTAGATTTCAATTAAATAAGTTGAATCTTTTACACATTATTTACAAAGGACTATGGCTTCAAAAAAAGTACAAAATGTTTGAAATATATAATCATAATTTAATACACATATGAAAATAAGAAATAACTCTGTAATAAATATTAAGTAATTTTTGCATTGTGCCCTCTATTTTCTAAAATAGTAGCCTCTGATGTATAAAACTTTATAGAATTATAAAATGTATCATACTCTTTAAACCTTACATCATTTAAGAATAATATATCTTTTGTATTTAAAAATATTTGAAAAATGTTGAAATTTTTTTTAAAAAATTTTTAAATGTAATTTTTTTTATTTTTTAAAAAATATAATTTACTATTCCATTTATATAAGTACTACAGTGTAATAAGGATACAAGTTATTTTATAAATCAACTTATATAGCTAGTAATTAAAGCTACTATATTAGAAAAATAACATGCGCAACATAAAACTTAATGTTTCTTATAGAAATGTTTCTTATTTTCGTATGCTTATAATTTTTAAAATTATGATTATATTTTAAACACTTCACACTCTTCGGTAGCCCCATTCCTTTATAAATAATGTGTAAAATATTCGAATTATTTAATTTAAATTGAAAAGAATTTTACCTGTTTGAAAATCGTTTATATTTTCAGCTCTCTAGAGAAATTTAACACCCCTGAGACCTCTTAGGTCAGGAATGGCGAACCTTTATGGATCAACATGCCATTTTTTCTTTAAAAAAAAGTGTTTATTGAGGTATAGATGTGCCGTCCAATAATCTTAACGTGTGATTATTGAGAAAATAATAAAAAAACTAAATACTAAAAAACTCAAAACTCTTTATTTACTAAGAAAAAATATCCTTTGTACTGTATAGTTGTAAATGTTTTAGATATAAGTGTTATTCAAATTAAAATAACATTAGTGTGAGTTATGTTGTTGCAGATTGTATGACAAATAACTTATATCTAGATTGCAAGATGTAACTTTTAATAGAATGCATGCTGAATTGGAGTCATCTGCCAATCGGATTTTAAGCAATTAATTATTTGTTCTGTGGTTTACTTTTTTGACAAGAGGATTTGCTATTTGTTTCAAAATACCATTTCACAGACGATATTCTGTGTACCACAATCCCAGAACATAAAAGATACACCGCTTTGTCGCTTTTACTAATAATGACATGTTTCTAGATTCATCAAATTTGAAATTCTATGTTATACTTACTATCTTGCCCTTTTTATTACTTTGCGGAACTAGCCGTGTTAAATAACAGTTAAAAAAACGTAAATATAACACAAATAAATGTTAAAATATATTGAGACAGTGAAATTGACTATGCTATGTGTAAACAAGCTTTGTATCATAAGCAATTATATTCCACGACGTAACTATAAGGCAAGACAATAACAAACGAGTGTGCTCCCACCGCACCGCGACCGATGAATCGCGTTTGTTCGTAATATTTCATAGTGAACTTTGTTATTTTGAAATAAAATGCAAACCATTTTGATCGCTGGCATGCCCAAAATAATGCATGAATGGCACGCATGCCAGTGGTTCGCCATCCCTGTCTTAGGTCTTAGAAAACAGGATGCGTGTTATGTAACGAAAGTATAAATTGCAGCGCTCTTTTTCAGTATCACACACACTTCCAAACTGATAATAACATTTGTGAGTGAGTGATTGTTTATTAACGTCGCACTCAGAAAGCTACTAGAGACGGACTTCGTAATTTTGAGCCACGGTCGAGTCACAATTATCTGAGCTGGCACCTCACTCTCCATCGTGAGGACTTTGAGCCTTAACATGCATGGGCCTTTATACATGGTGAGTCTAAAAACACCAGGACTGAAATCGACTTAACAGAAGCAACGATGACCACGAGTCCACGATTATGATCACATGGCTAATGCAAACACGATATTTGTTAGAAAGAAAAATCAGATAACCGCTATGTGGGTTTCGCAGATTTCTGATGAATCAGTAAACCATGAAAAATTAATAGATTTATTAATTATTTTAATATTTTTTTATGTTTTCTCAGAAATACGCTATACATTTTGGGACGCTTCTGATACACCGGGTGTCCATAATTAAACTTGAAATTTGCGAGCAGTCTGTAGCAAAAACTATGCAGTGGAATTGCATGAAAATTGGGTTATGGCAGATTTAAAATGATAGGAATTTTACTGAGAGAAAACAAAATGAGTTTCAAAAACCACCCCTAGGTGGCGTATCATAGAAGATATAAATAATCATTATTAAGAACATTTAAATAATCTGCACAAGTTTACAAAACATGCTCGATAGGCTGTGCACCATGGTCTGGAAGCGTAAAATCGCATATTCAACTCTTGAAAGTAGCATGAACTGGGGAATGTTACGCACATGGCGTTCTATGCTTTTTTTTAAAGTCGGACAGAGATGTGATGTAATCACGGTAGGCCAGCCATACTCAACCTGCGGCCGAGCCTTTTCAAGTGGCCCGGTCATGGTCTATTACTCTGAGAAATTTAAGTACATTGTATTAAAAATTTGGTGGGAAATTCTTTGTCAAGAAATCAAATATATCAATTTTGTTTTCTGCTGTCGGTGTCGTAGTGTACGAATTGATATTCTTTTTCTATTTGGAACGGTTACGGTTAGTGATAACAGACAGCAGTGGGGGAAACTAATCTTTAACTATCTTTCATATCTTGCAAGCGAAAAATATTCAAAAAAAAATAAATCATTTCAAGACGATTGGGAGGTTGACTATTTAGTAGTGAAAAACAAACATGGATCAGTAATAGTTTGATTTGACACGAAAGTGCAGTATTTAAAAATACCAATAAACGGGAATCATTCAATGATACTTTTCCTCGAAGATCTCTTTCAAGAGGTGATAAATAGGCTTTCTTGAACAATCTTTGCAACAGCAGCAAAGTGTTTTGTCAGTGGTAATATCACAGCGGTAACAAAGCCATTCTATGAAGTGTGTTATATTATTGGTAATCAGATGAAACCGCTTAATGATGCAGAAATTGTGAGGGAGTGTTTCTTAAATAGTTCTAATTTAGTGTTAGTGACAAAAAAAATATAAAAAATAATAGTTAAAAAATCAAATCAGGAGTTTTAATATTTTGATCAATTTTCCACATTTAAAATATCATTGGTCTTAAAGCATTTCGCGCGGGCGGGGGTCCCTATGTATCCTCATGTTGCGGCCGGGGTGAGATAGGTGACATATGCATGCGGCCCAGCAGAAAAAAAGGTTGAGTACCCCTGTGGTAGACCATGGCCTTGAGGTATCCCCACAGCCAAAAGTGGCAAATATTCATGTTGGGGGATCCAGGTGGGCAAGCTGTAAGTTGCCGCGCGCACTGAATTACTATAGTTACGACATTTGCATATGCCAACAGTTTACATTGCACAACGCCATCTAGTGGTGATTTTGAAACATTGTTTTTTTTTTTCCCTCGATGAAACTCCCATCGTTTTATTTTCTGCCGTTACCCAATTTTCATGCAATTCTGCCGCATAGTTTTGCTACAGACTGCTAGTAAATTTCAAGTTTATTTATGAGCACCCGGTATATGTAAAGGAGAATCTTAAACACCCCAAAAAGAAATACAGAACTGAACAAAATGTATTTTCTTTATTCTTTATAGTGTTTAATTGGGATCATTAATGATGTATCTTTCATACAGCAATGACCTCTCCAAATGTGTTTGGTCAATCCAGAAATTCTTTCCAAAATACCCAAATGCACGACGAAACTGCACGAAGAGCTGTTCTGGGAATACACAGTGTTTGCTCAAATAATATAAATTATAAACAACCAGATTCTTCCTCCAGATCTGCATTAAAATCCTAGCCAAGGCTTGAAAAGTATGTGTTTTAAGAATTTTTTTTTTCTTTCTTATTTACGTTAATCATACACTTTAAGTTAACCTAATTGTAGTGCATGACTTTTCTTCCTCTATATCTTTGAAACTTGTTTCTTGTGCAATAAAGTAAAAGGAATAATTATGCTAAATTCCTATTGGCTAATAAATTTAAGATGAGGAAAAAGAAAGTAAAATATTAAATTTAAGCTAAAAAAAAATAATAATTCCGATGTAATTAAACGAAAATGAAAAAGAATATCATGCCAAAAAATAAGAAAATCAAATTCCAAAACTACCTACAAATACAAAAAATGTATTTTTTTTAAATTATTTATTTATTGATAGCTGTTACAAGTTTGTTTTTCACAATTCCTACTATTAGTTCACTCTTTCCCTTTATACATTTATTTATATTTCTTGTTCAAATTTTCAATCATCAGTAAAATATTTCTTATTCATCCATTCAAGTTCAAATACATTTTTTTAAATTTTCAGTAAATGACAATTGATGTTAATACAGTTTTTTTTTTTTCAAATATTAATTCATCAATTAAATTTAATTAATTAGTTTTATATGGGAGAAAAAAATTAAATTTGTTCCGAATGAAGGCAATAGATGGCGACATGATACATTAGTTATCCCACTACCAGGTATGAAAAGCTCAATTTGTTTTTCAAGTAGAAATTGATTTTTTTAAAAAAAATTTATTGCTTGTCATTTACGACTGGGAACGCATTATTCTTTGGGCCCGCTGTGTCCCTAGAGTTGGTCAACATGGTATATGCAAGGGACCTAATAGCATTGTTACTTTATTTTAATCAACAGCTCATTATACATCTTATAAATTAATTGAGCTAAACAAAGAAACAATGAGATTTAATGCTAGTTCTTACACGCAAAACTAAAAGCTAACTTTTGAAAAGAAGTGCATCAAATATAGCTAATAACAAAAAACAACTCAGCGAAAATATAACAAAAAACATACTAAACACTTTAATTTACAAAATTCTACGAAAACACAAAAGAAAATTATCCCACAAAACGTTACTATCCATAAAAATAAGTTAATCGAAGACTAAAATACAAAGCGTAAAATAACAGACAAGTTTGTTGAAAAACTATATTAATTTTGATTTTCTTTTGTGTTAACATTTTATTTGAAAATAGTACTAATTAAATTTTGATAAATGGATTTTTTTCCTGTTTAAGGTATCCGAACAGATTGAAAATGACCAAATTCGGTCAAGACAGATATTTTTGTATTTTATTTTATTGAATAGTTACCTTTTGGCTTTACGAAACATACTTTGTTTTGTTTCTACGCTACTTAGAGGCCAAGTTATAATCAATTTTATACAGTTATAAAAACCGGAAGTGGGTCTTTGATCTACCAGAAATGGACATTTAACTTTCTCAAAATCTATCACGGCGAGTTGGTTAACTCAAAATGTTACGAATGTATTTCTATAAAACTTTTTGAACCTGATATTTATGTTATTTTCTAGAGAATGTACTAAAATATTTCTTATTGTGCGAATACTTTTTAAGTAATGGCTGGTTATTTAAATAATGGTCTCATAAAGAATGTAACATTTCTTATAATGTTTACTCAATCAGCTCTAAAATTTTCAAATTTTAATAAAACATTAAAACTTCAGTACATTTATTAGATAAATACATCTAATTTGTTTTAATAATACTTTTACTAATATATGTTAATTATTTTTTTCTCTAACTGCTTTGAAGTTTTTCAAAAATATTGCTAAAATTTCCCTTATAATTGCAGTTTTTGTAAAATTTAGGGAATTATAGTTTCAAATATTTTTAGTTGGTATTTATTGGTAATTGAGTCCTAAAAAAGCATTTATAATGTTTAATTACGTTATTTTGTTAAAAAGTACTCCAAACGTGTTCAGATACTTTAATATAAAAAAATATATATTCGTAAGATTCTATCTTATTCATTCTTTAAGCAAAATTACTGATATCTCACTCTATATTAACGTCCAAACTGACAATAGTCAGTCAAGGAGTTAACTTCTTGCAGAGAATTTTTAATTTAATTCGATTTTTTTTAACGTCGCACTTTGAGACTGTTTGATGGCTATTGGCAATGAACTTAATTTTGAAACTCGGTTAAGGTATCCGACTACGTTCGGAACCTTGATTTTGAAAAAACGTATAAATGGATAATATTTATGATATTTAGTGTTACTTAGATTAGAAAACGTACATATATAAAACTGTTTTAAGAATGTTATTACAATAAGAAAATTATTTTACAATATTTTGACAAAAAATGAACATATATTGACCCATTTTGAAAATATTCTCCTTTTGTGAAAAATGCTTCCATTATAATAATATTTTGCCTGTATATAATTCAGACCTTTGTACAGAGGCTCAGCTAGAATTTTTGAAATATATCACTTAGAAGTGGGTTTATCCATGTTTTACGATAACAGAGGGGAGAAATTTTAAGAAAAAAACACCGGTTATTATATATTTCAATGGGTTGTAACTCTGAAAATAATGTGAATTTTTCAAAAGTCATAGTTGAATCTGTGTACAGAAGTCTGAGCTATATATACAGGCAAAATATTGTTATATAATAGAAGCATTTTTCACAAAAGAAGAACATTTTGAAAAAAGGTTATTCTAAGTTAATTTTTAGCCGAAATGTGTGTATTTAAATAAATTTTTTTTGTCAAAATGTCCTTAAAACAATTTTTACATGTATTCTAATCTAAGTGACTCTAAATATCATGAAAAATATCCATTTATGCGCGTTTTCAAAATCACGGTTCCGAACGTAGTCTGATACCTTAACAGTTATTCCAAATTGTATTAGGAGGAGATTAAACGTATTAGATTATTAAGAAGTAAATTGAAAATGTATTTAACAGTAGGATTCAATTGACAAAAATCGGGGGGAAAATCAAATCTAATTTTTTTAGCCTAAATTGTTTTTATATACTTTTCTATACTCTCATAAAATGTGAAAGCTCTAAGTTTAAAAAACGCAGAGTTGTGATAACTTTAACGTTCGTTTTTATTCACATCCAAATGACACAAATCAAAACTTTAAACGAACTTATCTCAGAAAGATAAAATACAATTAGTTTGATTTCATTTAAAATACTAAGGCTTTTTCTATTGTGAATAATACTTGGAAAATTTTTTCACTTGTTGCTAATAGTATATGGAATAAAATTTGGTAAGCATTTTTCTCAAAGTAATACTTATTTTTTAAAAAATAATTGAATTTAGAATTTACACACATTTGTTTAGGAATTTTCAATAAGCATTCATAAAAAGAAGTATTGTACGAATATCAATCATGTTATTGCAAAACTCATACCAACTTTTGTTGTACATAGTTTGACGTACATGTTAATCATATATCATAAATGCACGTCAAATTTTGTTGGAGAAGTAGCATTTTACAATCACTTCATAAGATTGAAGTTTTTTCCCTTAAAAAATTAAATGGTTGGTTTTTTCTGAAATTTTGAGCACAAAATCAGTTTTACATCATACATACACATAGAAGGCAGAAAAAAAAATTATGAAAATCATTAAATTAAAAAAAAAATTGTCTAAATCGTCCCTTTAATAAGCAACGATATGGATAACGTCACATTTTTTAATTTGTTTAGACATATTTTTAAAAAAAAGAGTCCAAGATATCATTTTATTGAGAATTCAAGCATAAAAATACGGATAAAGCTTTTATATTTATAAGACACACACAATAAAAGATTCGATTTACAATATTAAAATTCAATATGATGCAACTGATACAATTAATCACCATTTCAATCACCAATCAACTAAAAGTTGAACTCGAAATTTATATTAACAAAAACCACACAGTGGCGTAGCGAGGAATATTAGAGCCCTCTTGCAAATTCAGGTTTTGCCTTTAATATTTTATACATTGGGTAAATACGTACTTGGTGTCAGTCTGGCTTTGGACCCCCTAGGACCCTGCCCCCCCCCCCTTGCTATGCGGGTTGTACGTTACGTCACTGACAAAAACGATGAGCCTCGATGTTGTATAAGTCATATAAGTTAAAGAGCCTGGATTTCAGTTTCTATATAACATATGTTTAAACACTTTCTGAAATCTTGTTAGAAGTATTTATCGATGTTTTAATAATTAGGAACTATTTCTGATACTTTCGTTATAAAATTGTCATTGAACAATAACTTCAGTTTATTAATAGCAACTAATTTCAAAAGTTTTCATGGGTCGAATTTCGGCTAAGCATACACACTACAAATTAATATTCTTGCGGTCATTAATCTAATTTTTTTTTGCTATGATTATTTTTATGATAATAATCTATAGTTTCTTTTGCAGGACCGAGTTTTTGCCAGTTTAAAAAGGATTCTGTAAGAAAATGTTCAGCACTTAAAAAATGTCTGTCTGAAATGCACAAGCTACCAAGCAAAAAGGGATCAACCACTAACGTCGGGCGTTCAACCACAGATGAAGATTGTACATATCAACCAAACGAAAATATGTAAAAAGCGCTTACTACATGACTCTATAGATGTAGTATAATTTTATTTTTGTTGTAAATAAAAAAATATATTACAGACTGAATGGAGGCAGCCAGTCATTGAAATAAAATTAAGATCTCAAACAATAATTCACTTCAATTTTGAAATATGTACAATAACTTCAACAGATATATACAACACTTCTTAGTTTTTTTACGTGTGGAGATCTACAAATACATATTTTAACCCAACCCAAATTTCTAGCCGGGACAGACCTTAGCAACGTCATTATAAGGCTTTGCTTCAGTTCTAATTCGAAAATTTTAAATGAATATATATATATCCAAATCAATATTACTCTTTATACTTAACCGTTTGGGTCCCAAGCAGCACTATCGGGCTGTTGAGATTTTATGTCGAGAAAATTCAGTACATTTCGAACATTATGGACAACTGACGGTGCGTTACCGATTGTCGTACACTCAGATTTACTGAAGTAAGCTATTTTTAATGTAAATAGTACATTTACATTTTACAATAGGTAAAACAATACTATAACTCTTATTGTGTTTTTTTTTTTTTTTTTTTTTTTTTTGTAAAATGAACAAAGAGATATCGCGCCGCTTGGTATTTCTCGACATAAAATAAAACAAACGCTATCACGCTGCTTGGGTCTTTTCATACTCATTCTGAGAAAGCGTGAGTTGCGCTATTTGGGATTCTTCGACAGTGTTTTTTCAATACCTCCTAAGAGAGATAGACAGAGCACTTCACATGATTTTTAGGTGCAGGCTAAACAAAAAACAAGTAATATAAAAAAAAAAGTTGTTAAGTCAATTCCTACTTAGATCAACAACGAAAAATTTTATTTTAGCTACTTTTAATTAAATAGTTACAATTAATATAAATATGTATATACATAGGACAGAATCACAACATTAAGTGGTCATTAGTTTTTTTAATTATCATTAAAGTATCGTATTGTGTCCTTTTAATTTCAGTCCAACTGAATGTTTTAACACGTGAGAAAAAAACCTTTTCAAGTTTTGACACAAGTCGCCAAAAGGGTCGCTAAGTCGCCAACGTGGCTGTATTTGTAATTCTTTAAATAATTAGTTTTAATCAATTAATTTTTATTAATTCTAATTAAATTATTGTATTGTCATCCAAAATGATCCTGTATATAAAATTTCAGCTCAATTCAGCTCTTTAAAATGTATTTTATTAACGATTGAAAATTCTACCAAGATAAATAAATATATAGAGAGAGAGTGCGAGCTAATAGTAGGAATTGAAAAAGTCAGATTATTCCAGAATTATAACAATGAGAAGGGAAAGGTTAGTTTCAAATTTAATACATTTGAAATACAATTAAAAAAACAATTTAATCTTAAAAAAAACATAACACACGTTTAACTCTGTGTTTGGACAATACTAAAATATCTGAAAATATGTATAAAAGAGTAGTTATCTAATCAATTACACAAAACTTTATAAATCAAAATTGAATGCATGTTTATTATAAAAATGAAAAAATAATGAAGTTGCAGTACCACTGAGAAAAAAAATTATCTTATAAGTATTAAAATATTTTATCAAAATATACAGAATTTTCCAGTTTTCAATATTATATAGTTGTATGTGTGTGATTACCTAATTCATTAAACCTCCAAGCACTCATCCAAAGAAATTCTAAAAAACAATATATAAAAAATAATTGATGAATTCCAGTAATTAATTGAAATTGGCTTTGCAAGATGTACACTAAGTAAAAATTATATTCTTGATGCTTTCTATTGTATACTAAAAAAAGGAAAAACACTTGATTAGAAATTCTTAGTGAGGCTTAATAAACTGTTGCCTATATTACTGGTCCAAAGGGAACTATATTACATTATAATGGATTAATAAAAAATTCCCTTTTTCAATAGGTTCATTTCCTAATTATCTGATTTTGGTGACCTTGAAATTATATATATATATATATATTCTAAATCTCACATTCAACTCTCCTCAAAAGTTTTTTTTCATTTATGAGAATTTAAATTCTCATACACCTGACTATATAAAAAACTTTCTACACAACCTTTATAAGCGAAGCTTTTTTTCAGCAAACAATAAATATTCTTTCCCATATCAAAAAAGGTAAATTTTTAAAAGCAAAAACTATTTAAGGTTAAATTTACGATTGGAGATAACCAAGTTTTAAGAGGTCACATATTTTAGTTACTGATTCACGGATTGTGTTCAAAACCAATTCTAACAGGTGTGCAGAGCGTGCACCGCACATGGGCGCCCAAAGCAAGAGGCGGCCGCAGGCCGCATATAGTTCTATCAATCAAGCAAAATTTCTAACGAATTTCTCAAAATAAAACATAATCAGTTGAATAAATATGTGTGTTGAATTTTAAATAGTTATTATCGACAGAAGAAACAAGAATGTCAATATATGGTCGTTATATCGTCCTGTAGACGAAAAGAGGTCAGTACCAATCAGTGAGCAATATTGCTCTGCAATTGCGTATACAACACTACGACAAGTTTCGAGGTCACCTTCTTCTATAAATGTTACTCATTCCTTCACCGTCCTGAATGCAGCATTCCATTGACAGCTCCCCTTCGGCAACATCGTTTAAGTTTATATGAGGAACACAGACTGTGTGCATCTTATTGGAATCCCATTCTCCTTCCAGAAGAGTGTTACTTCAGTATCTCAAATGACTCTCAACGCATCAGTTGCTTTGGACATGGCTTTATCCAACTAACTTCTAGGGAATGGATTATTTCAGTGATCCTGTTGGGTTCGATTGGAAAAGCACTTCGATATATAAACCTGAGCCTCATATTTTCAAAAGCAGCACTGCCGCCAGAAATCGCTAATGTCACTAAGCAATTTTCCTCCCACATGCGTCTGTTCCAAAGTGCCCCTGGCACAGACTTCGTTTAACGGACCATATACCGTAAGGGGATGCATGACTCTTGCTGTTGAGGAGCTACTAGAAAGGGAAGATATTACTAAACAGAGTGGCCAGTAACTCATGATCCCTGATTTAAATCCCACAGAAGATGTGTACGAAGATATAGGGGATCACCAATAGGCACGATTATATCCACCAAAATCCCCGACAACTGAAACAGATGCTGAGAGAGAAATGGGAAATCTTACATCAAGAATTGTTGGATAATATGATGTTGAGTTAAGAAAGATGGTAATTGCAGTTAAGAAAATTCGTATCGTTTACAAAGCAACATTTGTTTATTGTTCTCCCTCTAGAGAATACAATCCTTTACGCAAACGATACATTTTCAATATAAATCCATTTTTATTTTATTCCATCTATTTAGTTTCACATCTCCATGATGATTGCTCTCAGAGGAAATAGAACCAAGAAAGAAAAAGACAGAAAAAAACCAATCGATGTTAAGTTCAACGCATTTGTATATTTGTGTGAGTGCACCAAAAACCGTTTTCGTTAGATCCCATGAGTTATTTGCATCCACCATAAAAAATATACAAAATTAAGAAAGATATAAGAATGACTTAAAATAATAAAAAAATTTTTAAAAAAACATTCAAAACGAAAATGTATTTTTAAATAATTACAATCTCAAAGTGTGTATAAATGCGTGTTATAGGATTGATTCTCTTAGAGGTATTAATGATTCAGGGTAAATTCACTCTTACGCATATGAAACGATGTATTTCTTCACACACAGAAAAAAAGTTTTAAAACTGAAAATATTCCTTTTATATTAGACACCAAAAAAATTAACAGAAAAAATTGTTCTTTTATTTTCTTTTACTGAGTAGATGTGGGTGGGAGGGTGGAAGAATGTGTGAGTGAATGTGGAATCAATGCCTGTGTGTGTGTGTGTGTGTGTGGTGTGGGTGTGGGTGGTAAAAAAACTATAAAATTTAAAAAGCCACTTTATATTTGGCATAAAAAAAATTAATAGAAACAATCGTCCTCGTCCTTTTTTTTTACTGTGTGAATGCGGGTGGGGTATGTGTCTTTACGTAAAAATTTATGTACTTTTGTATGTTAGTGTGTGTGAATGTTTTTGTTCTGTCCATCGTAAAAAAAATTGTAAAACTTAAAAAGCCATTTTATATTTGTCATATTGTAACAGCAAAGACGGTTTATCCACTGGGCGCTTAGGGAGGGCACAGGCGCTGAATAAGCTGGACTTAACCAGATTTGCTTGTTATAAACTTCAATCCACCTGTGTCAAGGGTGCCTATAGATCTTCTATGCCCAGGGCCCGAAATGAGCTTAAATCGCCACTGGACTGGAGGCAGAAATATAAAACTGAATTTTTTTTAAAAAAAAGTTTGCCGTTGCACCGTTTAATAAAGAAAGAAATGTTTATACATTATTTAAAGTAGAAAATTTATGTGCAAAGATTTTAAACACCTAATTAATTTTCATTGTATTTAAAGAGAAATAGTCATAAAATTCAGTGAAGGATATATTTTTAAAGGCAATAATTTAAACTACTTCAAGCGCCATCTATCGGATTAAAAGTAATCTTTTTTTAAAAGTCCTTTCTATTTAACAAGAATAAACATTTAAAAGAAATTCACAAAAAAGACCCCAAAGAATCCTACAATATTATAGAAAGAAAAGAAGCAAAAAATTTATCAATTACTTGTGAATTATAAGTGTAATTTTTAAGTACTCCTAATATACCAAATTTAATATAAAAGAATCTGAAATTTTTAATCAAAAAATAAAAATACAAATGAATATTTCACCTCCTTTAAGGTTTCAAAATTGAAAATGATAAATCAGTAAAAAGCAAATAAAAAGAACTTTATGTAATATTTCATAATTAAATGGTTGCAACAGATTTAATCCATAAATAAAAATAATGCCGGAATAACACACACAATTTCATGCAATTAAGTTTAAAAATATAATGATTTTAAGAAAGAAAATTTATTACCTTTAGTTTTCAATATTTACAATCCATGTTCATCGAAATTCTGGAATGACGTTAATAATCTGAAGGAATCATTATAACAATAATTTAAAATATTTACAAACAATTGTAACATATTAAATCAATTTATTTTTTTTTACTTTGGACTATATACAAATAAAAATAATACACTTAAAAAAAGTGTTTGAAAGGAGTAAAACTTTCATTTTCATTTTAATTCTTCTTCTTTATATGAAACTACGTACGAATAGTACTTACAATAAAGTTCTGAACCTTCTATTCAAAAACAAAGTTACACTCAAAATTTCTTGTACTTGTAAAAAGTGCAAAACACAAAAGAAACCTTCAAATTCAACCCGAGAGGGTTAACTTTAATTAAAACAAAAACACAGATAAATGATACAAAATATGTTTTTATTGGAAACACCTTTAAAAAATAATCATTCCAAACTTGACATGATGTGTGACGAAAGATGTGAACCGCGTCGACTCAATCCTCCTTTTTTTGATAAAACGTTTTTTAAATGGCCAGTCCAGGTCTGGAAGATTTTTCTTCTCATTCTGCATACACCCGGTTAAACTGTTGCATGTAAAAAGTGAACCTGTATACCTTAACCAGGGGTGGGCAGACTTTTCCAGGGTACGGCCTACTTCCAATTTTTTCAAGATGTTGCGGTCCACCCAGTGGCGTAGGTATAGTGAGCAAAAAAAAAGTAATACAATGCAGTCGGACCTCCATTTTACGAACCTCTATTTTAAGAATTTCTTTATTTAGCAAACAAGAACATTTTACGATTTTTGTCGTAGAATTACCTCCAAATAACGAAGTGCATTTTCTATTCAACGAAATTTTCTATTACGATTCAATTTTTACCTTTCGAATTTTTTAAAATGCCATATTTACTCGAATCTAAGGCGCACTTTTTTCCCAATGTTAATGCTACTGAAAATCGGCTGGGGCTTAGAATCGAAGGGGACAAAATTATTGGATGAGTTATTTAAAGCAATTTCAGCTTCATGCATGCGTTTAAAAGTTTATAATAATGATAAAATAACACACTATTCACTTTTTATTAGTTTTCCTTTTAAATTTTTTTTTTTAATTTCGTAAAATTGAATATCGATAAACCATTTTAGACTATTTTTCAATTTTAACAAAATCTTGTTGAGAATTTGAGGTGCGGCGTAGTATCGACGGTGGCTTAGATTAAATAAATACGGCATTTCTAGATCTTCGTATAATGGAATGATTATTAGGTCTTTAAGAAGGGGCGATCACCCCAAAATATTTTGGTGATCAACCCGTCGATCACACAATCAAAGTAATATCCACCCCTTAAATTGAACCTGCTGAATTTCGATGCGTCTTCATCAGTATATACAGCCCTGTGCAAGTCAGTTAGCATTTCCGAATCAAGCATTTCTTTGAATTTAAGAAGGTTGTCCAAACAGATAACAGGTATTAACTAGGAGTTAAACAGAGGAAAGAAAGCGCGTGCATTTTCGCTATCGCAATCACTTGTTTCCAGTCCCAGAAATAAAAAGGGTGGAACAAGGGGTCAGACATCAACATTTCCTGCTTCTGATCGAGCGAAACGTTATCCATGGGTTGATTTCCATTGGGAACCCTTACTTTTAAAAAAAAAAATTTTAAAAAATTTTTTTTTTTAAAAAAAAAAACCTTAAACCTTTTTTTAAAAAATTTTTTCCCTTTTTTTAAAAAATTTTTTAATTGGGTTTTTGGGGGGGGTTTTTTAAAAAAAAAAAAAATTTTTTTTTAAAAAAAAAACCCCCCCCCAAAAAAAATTTTTTTTCCCCGGAAAAATTTTTCCCAAATTTTTAAAAAGAACCTTTTTTTAAAAAAAAAAAATTTTCAAAAAAATTTTTTTTAAAAATTTTTGGGAAAAAAAAAACCCAAAAATTTTTTTTTTGCCCCAGAAAAAAAAAAGGGGTTTTTAAAAAAAATTTTTTTAAAAAAAATTTTCCTTTTTTTTTTTTTAATTTCCCCCTTTTCCCTTTTTTTTTAAAAATTTAAAAAACCCCGGGGAAAGGGGTCAGGGGGGGGGGGGAAAAAAAGAAAAATTTAAAAAAAAAAAAAGGGGGTTTAAAAAGGGGAAAATAAAAACCTTTTTAATTTTTTTTTAAATTTTTTAAAAAAAAGGGGGGAAATAAAAAAATTTTAATTTTTGGAATTTTCCCTTTAATTGGGAAAGGAGGGGGGGGGGGAAAAAAAAAGGGGGTTTTTTTGGGGGGGTTTTTTAAATGGGGGGGGGTTTTTGGGAACCCCCCAAAAAAAGGGGGGGGAAAAAAAAAAAAAATTTAAAAAAAAAAAAAGGGGGGTTTTGGGGGGGGAAAAAAAAAACCTTTCCCCCCTTTTTAAAAAAAAGGGGGGAAAAATTTCTTTTTGGGGAAAAAAAGGGAAAAAAAAAAAGGGGCCCCCCCCCTTTTTCCTTTTTTATTGGTTTAGTCCCAAAAAAAAAAAAATTTTTGAAAAAATTTTTTTTGGGGGAAAACAATTTTAAAAGGAAAAAAACCCCGGGTTTTTTAAATTTAAAAGGGGGAAAAAAAAATTTTTTTTCCCCCCAAAAAAAGGGGGGGGGGAAAATTCCCCTTTTTTTCCCCCCCTTTTTTTTTTTTGGGGGGGGTTTTTTTTCCCCCGGGTTTTTTTAAAAAAGGGAAGGGGGTTTTTAAAAATTTTAAAAAATTTTCCCCCCCCTTTTTTTCCCGGGAAAAACATGTCCCGGTCGGGTTTTTTTTGGGTTAACCCCCCCCGGGGGAAAATTTTTTTTCCTTTTACAAAAAATTTAAAAATTTTCCGGGTTTTTAAATTTTTGGGGGGGGGTTTAAAAAAATTTTTAAAAGGGGGGGAAAAATTTCTTTTTTTTTTTTTTTGGGGTTTTAAAAAACCCCCCGGGAGAAAAAAAAAAGGGGAAAAATTTTAAAAAACATTTTTGTAAAATAATGTTTTTCATATCTTAATATTATTGTATCAACGAATACACATGAGTGTTTCACATTTAAATTCAGAAAAATATGCACTCTTTTTTAATATTTACACTAAAAAATCGATTTTTTGAATGTGTTTAAAAATTTGTTGCCTTTAAATTTGACTACATCATATTTTCATCTCCCAAACAAAATTTTTTGAATTTAACTTTTTAAAAAAATTTAAAACCCCAGAAAAAAAAATTTTTTTTTAAATTGTGATTTTTTCAGTCTTAAATTAACATTTTCCTAATTGTTTTTAATATATCATTTTTTTTGTTTCCCAAAATAAATCCCAAATTTTATATTTTTTAAAAATTTTTAGGTCTCGATAAAAAAAAATTTCGTAAAAGTTTGAACAAAAAATATTTTTTAAATTAATTATTCTAAACATAATTATTTTTTTTTATTTTTTTATTTTCTGATTCCTTTTTCACAGGCCTTTTCCCCTTTTCATTAAAAGTTAAAACGAAAAAAATTGTTGTTGTTGTTGTTTTTTCTTTTTTTTTTTGATATCATACCTTTTTTTAACCTTTTTAACTAAACTTTCAGAAAATGTGTACGAATGGTACTTATAATGGAAAGCTTCCATTTCAAACCGAGATGGTTGGGCTTAATTAAAACAAAAGAAACAATAAATGGTACAAAAAGTTTTTTAGGAAAAAATTTTTTAAAAAAATTAACATTTTAATCTTGGCGTGATGTATGACGAAAAAAAGTGTACTGCTTCGAATAATTAGTTTTTCTGGGTTCCCCCGTTTTTTTATAAAAACGGGTTTTTAAAAAGGCCAGTCCAGTTTTGGAAGTTTTTTTTTTACATTCTGCATACACCCGGTTGAACTGTTGCATGTAACGAGCGAACCTGTAAACCTTGACCATGCTGCATTCCGATGTGTCTTCAGCAGTATGTATCCCCTTGTGCAGGTCGATTGGCAGTTCCGTATCGCGCAGTTCTTTGAATTTGGGGAGACTGTCCAAGCAGATCACAGGTATTCCATAGGAGGCAAACATCTTTTTTTGATCAGGTCCCTTGACCACCACGAAACCACCTTCACCATTGTCCAGGGAACTGTACTTTCCCCGAATCAGGAAGGGCACATACTTCAGAGGCAGGCTGTCAGGTATTTGCAGAGGCAGATGGATATGATCGTGGATCCATCGGTTCGTCCTCCAATCTTTGGAAGTCATAGGCAGTTTAGAATGATCTACAGTAAGGATGTAGACGTAGGGTTCGACCCATCCTCCGGGATTGTTGCAAGCGCAATCTCAATGGGCACTGTGGTTCCCTGTGCTGGAACACATTGGCGTGAGCAAAATAAGCAAGTCGTGGCATATTGAATGAATGAGAGAATGTCTCTTGTGGTTTGCCGTTTTATACTCTGAAAGAGTGGGTATCTAAAGTCTTATCTCTTCCTATTCGTTCAGGCTTGCTGAGATTTTTCGATCGTGCTGAACACCCTGCTTCCATCATTTAGACAAAAATCAACAAAGCAACATTTTGTGCAACTGTTGAATTATACGAAATTTTTGTATGTTCCAACGTTATACTCATTTCACAGGTTTCAAAATATGATTTTCGTTTAACTTTACAGGGGCATACTCAAAAGAGTAAAATGCCAAAATAAGACTTTTTTTAGACAGAGAAATATCTTTAAAAATTTCCTATAGAGCTTAAATGTGTTCTGACCTCTATCAAAATATATTAATCATTCTGTAGAAAAACAATGAATCCATCCCTGACAACACAAACACTGATTCAATTTGTTCCCGCTTTCGAAATTTTTAATTTCGATGCTCAGTGAAAGCATACATTTTTTCGTCATTAAGGGAAGATATTAAGGTTTAAACAAATTTTTAAATTTGATTAATTTTTTGGTTGCCTCCTATGTGTATGTAAAATGTAAAATAGATTATGTGCTCAAAATTTCATAAAAAGCTGCCCATTAAATTTCTTAAGGGTAAAATCTAAAACTTAGGAAGTTGTTTTAAATTTCTACTCTCCTCGTAGAAAAATTGACATACATATATGAGTTTTGATTTCCCAGTACTTCAAACTATGCATAACAAAAGTTGGTATAGGTTTTCGCTAAAATGATCGAAATTCGTACTATACTTCGTTTTATGAAGGTTTATCGAAAATTCCTTAAAAAATGTGTTAATTCTAAATTCAATTACGTTTTTAAAAAAATTACTGCTTTGATGAAAAATTCATACCGAGTTTTGTTCCATGTACTATTAACAACAAGTGAAAAATATTTTCAAGTATTAGGCACAATAGAAAAATATCCTAGCATTTTAATTGACTACACACTAGTTATTTTGTTTTTCCAAAATAAAAAAAAATCAGTTTAAAGTTTTTATTTGCCTTCCGATGTGATTAAAAAAAAATTAAAAAATATCACAACTCTGTATTTTTAAAACTTAGAACTTTCAAACTTTGTGAGTTTGTAGAAAAGTGAATAAAAAATAATTTAGGCTAAAAAAATTGTTTTTTTGACTGATGTTTTTCAATAGAATCGTACTGTGTCCCTTTAACGCCGTTCTAAATTTGGAGATAGTACAAAGGCATGGGCGCCTTCGTTTCAAAGTGTTTGAGTTCCGATATTTTGAGGATTTCACACCTTTCCTCTTCGATTGCAGACTTAATGACTTCCAGCTCAGTGTAGGAGTGTAGCCCGCGAATGACAATTTTAAGAGGCCTTACTTCCTTCAGCAGAAAGCTCTCAAATTCAACGCCAGCTTCAATTAACCAGGGGTTGAGGGCATGATACTGCACATCGTCCGCAACAGTCACTTTTAAAAAGCGATCTGAAACCTTCGATTGGAAGGAAGGCGCGTGCATTTTCGCTATCGCAATCAGTTGTTTCCAGTCCCAGAAATGAAAAGAGGGGAGCGAAGCGCTTTTCACGCTCAGGCACAACACTTTCAGCTTCTCCATCGAAACGTCCTCCATGGCTTCCTCCGAAATTCGCTTTCGACCGTCGGCGCGTTGTTGGTGGAGGGATGAATCCCTGTGCATCCGCTCTTCGCTTGCCATTTTGCCTATCAGAACGACAGAAATGAGTATTGGAGGGAGAACCATTGCTGTCGAATTCACCTCTGGTTCTTCGCAGCCGGTTAATTGATAAGGTTTTTGATTAGAACGCGATCGAATTAAGTTCTTTCTCGATCGCCGGAATTTTAAAAGGGGAACTGGGAGCTTTGTGTGTTAGGAGGTTGTTAACAAAAAGTTTCTCACACCTGACTTGTTAACTTCCAGGTAAAACATGTGCAGGTCGGGATCATTTCGTTTTGCTTGAGTCAATTTCCGAGCCCAGGCAGCGTAAACATTTCTTGCTTTGACTTTTTACGAAAAATGTCAGAATGCTGTACCAGGTACTCGTCGGCATAGCTGGTTTGAGAGGAGGATTTCCTACCCAAGCCCGTAGTCAAGATTGGAGGTTGAATAAGATCTGTTTTCTCGGAAAAGCTTCCCTATTCAGTGGACGCATGTCCCAACGACGTCCGACATGGAGAAAAAATGAAAGAGCTAAACATTTGTAAACGTTAGCTTACATTTTTGTAAAATAATGTTTTTCATATCTTAATATTATTGTATCAACGAATACACATGAGTGTTTACACATTTAAATTCAGAAAAATATGCACTCTTTTTTAATACTTACACTAAAAAATCGATTTTTTGAATGTGTTCTATGTCCTAGTTGCCTTAAGTTTGACTACATCATACTTGCAGTCTCGAAACAAAATTTTCGAATTTAACTTTTTTCAAAAATTAAACCTGAGTAAAAAAAATTTTTTTTTGTAAATTGTGATTTTTAGCAGTCTCTAAATTACATTTTCCTAATTGTTTGAATATATCATTTTCTGTTTAAACAATATACCTCGCATTATATATTTTTTAAATTCTTAGCAGTCTCGATAAAAAAAAATTTCGTAAAAGTTTGAAAAATTTTTTTAATATTAATTATTTTAAACATAATTATTTATTTATTTTTATTTTCTGATTCTTTACACAGGCCGATTACTTTTCATTCAATAGTTAAATACGAAAATATTGTTGTTGTTTTTTTCCCTTTTTTATTTCGATATCATACCTTTTTGAACCTTATAACTAACACTGCATGAAAATGTGTACGAATGGTACTTATAATGGAAACCTTCCATTTCAAACCGAGATGGTTGACTTGAATTAAAACAAAGAAACAGATAAATGGTACAAAATATGTTTATAGGAAACAGCTTTAAAAAGTTACATTTTAATCTTGGCGTGATGTATGACGAAAAAAAGTGTACTGCTTCGACTAATTAGTCGACTGGATTCCCCTGTTTTTGATAAAAACGTTTTTTAAATGTCCAGTCCATGTCTGGAAGTTTTTCTTCACATTCTGCATACACCCGGTTGAACTGTTGCATGTAACGAGCGAACCTGTAAACCTGACCAGCGACCTGTGTGCCTTCAGCAGTATGTATCCCCTTTTTCAGGCGATTGGAGTTCCGTATCCCCAAATTTTGAATTTGGGGGGGACGCCGAATCACAGGTATTCCATAGGAGGCAAACATCTTTTTTTGATCAGGTCCCTTGACCACCACGAAACCACCTTCACCATTGTCCAGGGAACTGTACTTTCCCCCCAAACAGGAAGGGGAATACTTCAGAGGCAGGTGTCAGGTATTTGCAGAGGCAGATGGATAATCGTGGATCCATCGGTTTGTCCCCCAACGGGAAATCATAGGAGTTTAGAATGATCTAAGAAGGATGTAGACGTAGGGTTCGGGCCCATCCTCCGGGATTGTTGCAAACGCAATCTCAATGGGCACTGTGGTCCCCCTGTAATGGAAAACATTGGCGTGAGCAAAATAAGCGAGTCGTGGCATATTGAATGAATGGAGGGCCTTGTGGTTTGCCCTTTTATACTCTGAAAGAGTGGGTATCTGAAGTCTTATCTCTTCCTATTCGTTCAGGTTTTTTTGAGATTTTTTGATCGTGCTGAACACCCCGCTTTCCCTCATTTGGAAAATCAACAAAGCATAATTTTTGGGAACTGTTGAATTATACGAAAATTTTTTTTGGGGGTTTCCAAAAGTTATATTTTTTTTCACAGGTTTCAAAAATATGATTTCGTTTTAATTTTTACAGGGGGATACCAAAAGAGTAAAATGCCAAAGTAAGTCTATTTTTAGACAGAGAAATATTTTTTTAAAAAATTTTCCAGAGCTTAAATGTGTTCTGACCCCCTATCAAAATATATTAATCATTCTTTGAAATACAATGAATTCATCCCCGACAAACAAACACTGATTCAGTTTTTCCCGCTTGAAATTTTTAATTTCGATGCTCAGTGAAAGCATACATTTTTTCGGCATTAAGGGAAGATAATATTAAGGTTTATACAATTATTTTTAATTTGATTAATTTTTTGGTGGCCTCCTATGTGTATGTAAATTGTAATATGATTATGTGCTCCAAATTTCATAAAAAGGCCCATTAAATTTTTAAGGGTAAAAATCAAAAACTTAGAAGTGGTTTTAAATTGCTTCTCTCCTCGTAAAAAAATTGACATAAAATATGAGTTTTTTATTTACAGTACTTTAAACTATAAACAAAAGTTTAAGGTTTTCGTTAAAATGATTGAAAACGTATAATACTTCGTTTTATGAAGGTTTACCAAAAATTTCCCTTTAAAAAAATGTGTTAATTTAAATTAAAAATTTTTTTATGAAAAATTACTGTTTTGACAAAAAAATTCAAAACCGAGTTTTGTTCCATAAAATTATTAACAACAAGTAAAAAATATTTTCAAGTATTGGGCACAAAAAAATATCCTAGCATTTAAATTGAATAAAACACTGGGTTATTTTGTTTTTCCAAAATAAAAAAAACAAAAGTTTTTTTTTTCCCCCTTCCATGTGTTTTAAAACAAAGAAATTTAAATCACAAATTCTTTAAAAACCCGGGAACTTTCAAACTTTTTTAAAATTTGTAGAAAAGTGAATAAAAAAAAATTTTTAAAGGCAAAAATTATTTTGTTTTTTAATTTTGTTTTTCAAAGAATCGCACTGTGTCCCCTTTAACGCTTTTTCTCAATTTTAAATAGGTACAAAGGCATATTTCCCTTTTCGTTTGGGGTTTTTGGTTTCCCGTTATTTTGAGGATTTCACACCCTTCCTCTTCAACTGCAGACGTAATGTCTTCCAGCTCAGTGTGGGAGGGTAGCACGCAAATTACAATTTTAAGGGGCCCTTTTTTCCCTTTGGAGCATAAACCCTTAAAATTAACCCGGTTTAATTAACCGGGGGGTTGAGAGCCCGATCCCAAACATCGTTCGCAACAGTCATTTAAAAAAAAGGACATGAAAGTTGTGTTTGGGAAAAAAAAGGCGAAACCCCTTTTGCTATCGCAATCAATTTTTTCCCTTTTTTCCCAGGGAAAAAAAGGGACGAAACGCGCGTTTTTGGGCCAGGCACCAAATTTCCCCTGCTTCTGATAGAGCGAAACGTCCTCTCCATAGCGTCCTCCGAAATTTCCCTTTCGACCTTTTCCCGTTGGGTGGAGGGATAAAACCCTTTGTGAAACCCCCTCTTCGCTTCCCCATTTTGCCTATAAAGAACGAGGTGAATAGGGGGGGAGAACCATTGCTGCCCCCACCCTGGGCCCGCAGCCGGTTAATTGATGAGGTTTTTGATTAGAATGCGATCGAGAAGTTTTTCCCGAGGGCCGGTTTTTTTAAAAAGGGGAACTTGGAGCTTTGATAGGAGGTTGTTAACAAAAAATATCTCACACCTGATTTGCCAACTTCCAGGTGAAACATGTGCAGGTCGGTATCATTTCGCTTTGCTTAAGTCAACTTCGGAGCCCAGGCCGTGTAAACATTTCTTGCTTTATGGGGTTTCAGGGAAAAATGTCAGATTCCCCGAAGTCCCCCGTCTGAAACTGGTTTGAGGGGGGGGATTTCAATTTTTGGCACCTAAGCCCGTGATCTGATAGAAGGTTTAATGAGATCTGTCTTTTCGGAAAAGCTTCTTTGTTCAATGAAGGGCCTTTTCCCCAAAGGAGTCCGGAAATGGAAAAAAAGTAAAAAAGTTAAACAATTTTTAAATTTTTGGGTTACTTTTTTGAAATAAAACCTTTTAATTTTTTTTAGGTTATTTTATCAACGAACACATGAGTGTTCTACACTTTTAGATTTAGAAAAATATGCAATTTTTTTAAATACTTAAAACAAAAAAATTTCGATTTTTAAAAGTGCATGATGCCCCTTTTTTAAAGTTTGATTATGCATTTTTGGGGAGTCTCAAAACCAAAATTTTTTAAAAGTATGTAATATATATATATATAAAATATTTTTTAAAAATTAAAACTAAAAAAAAAAAAATTTTTGTTCGTAAATTAGGGGATTTTTAGCATTTTTGGGAAAAAATTTTTTCCCCAAAAGTTTGAATGTATCGTTTTTTAAACTATCTACTTCAAAATATATATATTTTAAATTCTGACTTTTAGCAGTCTCGATAAAAAAATTTTCGTAAAAGTTTGAACTTGTATTTTTAAAACAATTACCCTAAGCACAATTATTTATTTATTTATTTTTCACTAATTTGGTTATTCGAGTTTTTAAAGTAATTTTTTTAAAAATATTAAAATTTTTTGTTAGACTATCTCCTTTATTAATATTTGAATTTTGATTTTTCACGGTCTTGAAATATTATTTCGTCTAAGTTTAAATAATTCTTTTAACAGAAATCATTTATTTATTTATTTTTTTATCTTACTAAAAAAATTTTAAAAAAAAATTTAAAACATTTTTTGGGGTGAATAATTCCCCTTTTGCTTTTTTTTGCCCTTGTTTTTCTCAGTTTTGAAATAATATTTTGTTTAAAGTTTGAATACGTCGTATTTAACTATGACCCCCCCAAAAAATTTTTTTTTTGAAACCCCAATATTCCCTTAAAAAATTTCCCCATGCCCTTTGATTTTTCCCCCCCCCAAAAAAAAAAAATTTCATACTGAATCAATGCCTACCAAATTTTTTTTTTTTTTTCCATTTTCTATGGGTGTCTTTTACATACTCGATTCAATAACTTCATCAAAGTTTTTTAATGGTTGGATTAAATCAAACTTTTGTGAAAACGAAAATTTTACGAAATTTTCCATTTTATTTTTCATACTCCACATGCAACCATCAAAAAGATAAAGGGGACCAACAAGAAAAAATAGAATTTTTAGTAGATCAAAAGGGGCCATTGAAAGTCACGAGAATATTGGGTAACAGTACTTTCAAATTTTGAACGACTTGATCGATGCGAAATGCGATTAATTTTCGAAAACAGCTTTTTATTTTTCTACCACAGAAAAGGGAAAAATTTAAGGAAAATTAAAAAAAAATTTTCCAGGGCCAAAGACAAAGTTTTAATTCGCGAATAATTTTTCAGAAACTTTCGATGCCGGGGATAACAGCTTCCCTCTTCGACTTAGAACAAATTTTCGCGTTCGAGACTTACGTTTTTTTTGAATTTTTAATTTTGGGTTTTTTTCCCAAGGGAAAAAATACCATTCAAACTTTGAAAAAAATTTTGTGCCCGCCCGGAACTTTTATTTAATATGAGTTTGCTTTAACTTCGATAAAAATAATTTGGATTTTATATGAGAACGAGTTAGACCGACGTCCTGTACTGACGCATTTTTCTGCTCTTCGAACTTCGATAAGGGAACTTATCAACCTCAGAGATTCATATGCTGTTTTGGCCCGGAAAAATTTTCCCTCGCACCAGCCAGAAAGGATGAATTTTTTGCAAAAAAGTGCAGATTGGGAGCAAACCCCCCCGCGGCGTAACGATATTTTGAACTTCGATAAAAATATTTTATTCCCCTGGAGAATACAATTGAACTTTTAAAAACATTTTCGTTTTGGCCCTTTTTTTTAATAATGATTTGTTTTTTACTTCGATGAAAATGTTCTGGATTTAATTCATGGAAAATACAATTCGAACTTTTTTCAAAATTTTTTGTGCCTTGGGAAATTTTGTTTAATTATATTTTTTTATAAAATTCCGATGAATATATTTTGATTTTATCTTAAAATACAATGGAACTTAAAAAAAAATTTTTTGTGCTAAAAATTTATTTAATTCCAGTTTTTTTTTAAATTTTATTTAAGCATTTGAATTTCATTTATGGAAAATTCAACCTTTTGTATACCAAAAAGTTTTTCGGGGGTTTTTTTTAAATTGATGGGGAAAAATTTTAGTTCAAAGAAATTTAAAACTATTCTAACATTAAGAGAGTTTTCTTGTTCAGAACGTTGATACATTTCGACTATTTAATAACATTGATGAAAGTTTTCAGAAACGAACTTAAGTTGTTTTGTGAATAAAATCATGTATGAATTTTTTATTTATTTATTTTTGACGGATTTAATTTGAGATTTTTTTAGTCCATGTGTTTCATTTTAAAAATACTTTCACTGGTTGTAATGCAGACATTTTTTTAAATCTTCTAAATATTTTCCTATCTTATATTAAAGTGCGAAATTTTATTTTTTTTTAATCTGATGAAATTTAGAATAATTTACGCCATGAGAGAGAGATTAATTGAAAAATGGATTACAATACTTATGATTATAATTTAATTATATAACACATGAATCATTAATTTTATTTATATTTCAGCTGTGTGTGTAAATTTAAATTAAGTTTAAAAGATTACAAAAACCATTTTTTCATTCTGATTTCCGGGAACTCATTCCTCATAAAGAAAGTAAGTGCATGGTTTTCTTTTTTTTAAGTATTTTTCTGAATTTGATTATTCCTCTTAGGAAGTTTTTCTATTGTTAACACAAAATATTGTTTATTTAATGAAAAAAAAATGACATATAAAGAAGAAATACTTCATCTATAAATAAATAAACGGTTTTTGAACTAGTGACAAAAAAATAAATAAAAAAATTAAATCACCGATTAATTTTATTTCTCAAAATGTTTTTATATAATGTTTCACCACGATATAAGAAAATTACATTTCCTCAATCATATTTAAAACTATGCCCTTCTTTTTTTTCTAATCTGTTTATTTATTTTTTTCTAATATTAGATACCTTTCTGAGCAGCATGCATAGTCAATAGCTTTCTCGACCTCTTAAAAGCCTGCATATATTGCACATTTTATACATCATTCTAGAAAATGCTTTTTTTTCCTTCCCCTTTATCCCCGAAACTACTTAATTTTTTGGAAATTTTCTCCACTTTAATTTTTGAATAGATATCTTTCATTTATATATATATATAAATACTGTTCCCTAAGTTTTAATTTTTAAGAAAAACACTCCGAAAGTAAATATTCCAAGAGTAAAACTGAAAATGAACCAAGAGCTTAAAATTTCTGGAATTTTCATTTCATTAAAAAGAAAATGTAAGTTGAATATTTGAAATTTTATAAAGATTTTTTTTTTTTTTTTGTTTTCTCTCCACTAAAAATTGAGGATTATATATATAAATATTTGGTGCATATGTTCACACACACAACACACAATCATTATTCTTTTTGTTATAAAATACATTTCTATGCACTTTTGAAGGGGTAGGATACCAACAGGAATATAACCCCTTTTTGTTAATAGCAGATTGATATGTGTTATCAAACTTCGTTATTTTGAGTTGAAACAGAGATTATTTTCACCTGCTTTTACACCGATACGCAAAACGTCAATGTGGGACTATCGTTTTCTCCATAACGGGTTATCATCAAAGCCTTTTTTCAAACATAACAGACGACGGATTTATTTTCTTATTTTTTCACAGACCAAGGCTCAAATTTAAGAAAAAGTTTCTGCGATTGAATTCCTTAAAACAGTGGTTCTTAAGGGAATGGTGGACCATTAAAACTAATTTCTTAAATTGTTAGCTTAATTAACTGGAAATGGAATCAATATAGTAAATGATTAATATGTTTCACAGCTTAAATATATTCTTTAAAAAAACTGTTATAAACTGATTTTGAAAAAAAATGAAATTTTTTAAACTATTTTTAAAACTGTTCCTTGAGCATTAGTTTTTAAGATACGTACATTTTTTGTTTTATATATAGATGAACTACAAAGAAATACATCTGTGCATGGATTTTAAATTCAGAATAAAATTTGATTAAAAAATAAGACAAAATTTCTATACTATATGAAATATTTTACCAACTATCACACATTCAAGGTATTCAAAAAAACACAAAACATGATTCGTTAATTTTTTTTTTAAATCTAATGCACAAATTTGTGAATTATATCATCTTTCATAAGTTTTGAAAATTTCAAAGAGATATGACGTAATTTCAAATGCAAGGAGCATTTTACATAACAATGAAAAGGGAAAATTTACGAACTAAGAAAAATGTATTTTAAACATTTATTTGAGTCAAATAAAAAAAAATATTTCAGTGATTTTTTATCAAAATTACAAACTTATTTGACAGAATTATTCTGTGAAGCATAAGAATATTATTAGTTTAAAAATCAAAATCGCAATTTTGACCAAAATTTGACATTGTAAAGATCCGCCATCCCCTTAAACTGTGGTTCGTGGATCCCTGGGAGTCCGCAGTGCCTTTCTAGAGGATCCACGAAGGTCTCATCTATTGTTAAGATTTCCCTCTTTTACAGACTCTGAAAGACTTCTTCAAATTCAAAGATGTGTCCACCTAGACCAGATCACTTAATTGCTTCCAATAAAAATATTTACTAGAATTTGTATTTCGATCAAGAATATCAATTCAGTTTTTCTATTATTTTTAATTGCCGTATTTACTCGAACCTAAGTCCAAATTCTCAACAAGTCTTTGTGGAAAATGAAAGATAGTGTACAATAGTGGAGAACCTGTAATTGCTCTAATTTCCCTATCCAAAGCATTATTTTTTGAATCGATTCTCAGCCGCAATCGATTTTCAGTAGCTTCCTTCTTCTTCAATGGCTCGACAGCCCTGGGTGGGCCCTGGCCTTCTCCAGAAGTCTTTTCCAGGCATCCCTACTTTTAGCAACTTTTGTCCAATTTTGACCTTTAAATTATTAAGACCTTCTCAACACAGTCGATCCATCTTAACGGGGCTCTGCCCCGAGGTCTATTTCCCATGGGCTTTGCCAAAAAGATTTTCTTGCAGCAACGATCTTCATTCATTCTAGCCAGATGACCAGCCCATTAAGTCTCTGTAATTGACAAACTTTACAACATCAGTTTGTTTTAAATTTTGTAAAGTTCTAAGTTAAATCTCTTCTCCATGATCCATTCACTTGGATCTCACCAAGAATGCAACGTAAGATCTTTCTCTCGAAAATTCCCAAAGCTTCCTCATCACGTAAAGTCAATGGCCAAGTCTCTGATGCATAAGTCAGGACAGATCTTATAAGAAATTTGTAAAAAAGCAATTTAGTTTTTAATTTGAGAAAACTGGATTTAAAATAACTCTTCTAGGCATAAAAGCATCTATTTGCAGAACGATTCTTTTATAAATTTCTGGAGCCAGCTCATTTTTATTATTTATCTCCGTCCCAAGTAAGTAACACTGTCAAATTTTTCAAATTTATAATTGCTAATTTCTATGTGATAAGTTGTAAATCGGACTTTAAAAAAACAAGGCAAATATTTAGTTTTATTCTCGTTTACAGATAAGTTAATTTTGCCTGGTTCTATCCATTCCTTAATAAGTCCAATTAAAGTTTGCTGAGTGCGATTGTGAACGGCCACCAAAAACAGTTTTCCCGAATCGCCCTCAACGCCCTCTGTGTTACTTTCTTTTACCAAATTTTGACTCATCAACTTCTACAACATTCCTCTATAATGCGATTTCCCACTACGCGATATTTTGAAGGAACCTATCTACTATGTTGTAAAATGTTCACATATGAAGAATAAATCCTCGCTTCCAACTATGTTTCCTGCAGTATTATTAAATGAATAAAGAGGTACTTATCAGCAGGTTAAAATAAATTAGACATTTATATACTCTTTTTGTGCAATTCGAAACATTTCTACCGTTGACATATCCGATAAATATGATAATTACAATATTTTCAGTTGGCGAGTTGCCAACCAATAGAAGGTGCAACCGCTATACCTATATTACACTTTTTATGTGTAATGTAACCCCAATGATAAACGCATTATGACTCTGATACTATTTTAGATTCTTGTCATTCAAATTAAAGCTCATCTCAATAATGCGCATTTTTTAACGTGAAAACTCATTCACAAAGTTTTAAAAATAACGCAAAAAATTAAGTAATAAAAGTTTTAAAGAAGACGAAGTAGAATGAGATTTCAACCAACACACACAAGTGCCAAAAATCAGGGTTACCTAAAACGTATAGCTTATATATCTTTTCTCGTACTTAATGCATTTTATTATTTTAAATTTTTATTTTCTCTAAATCTCCGGTATTTTTATTATATCCTAAAAAAGCATTTAATTTTAACAAAAGGCAATAGTCACTTAAATAGCTACTGATATGAGGCTGTAGCTCGAAAAAGCTGGGTACTCAAGTCATCCACCTAACGATTTATACGTATATCAATGAAAATATTCGAGTTTGTCGTGGCGCCATCTCTTCGAAAAAAATTTCTTAAATTTAATTTATATTTTTCCAAAGCAATAAATGAAATACAATCAATGATCGATAGCTCGTGAAAAATTGTTGTGATAAAATAAAAAAATATTTCCTTATTATTAAAATGATACACAAAAATCAAAAATAATTAAAATTCAGAAAACGGATCTTAAAATTTCAACAAAATAAGAATTAAGTTAAAATTTTTAACAGTTTGGAAGAATTTCAAAGTTTCTGAAACAATAATTACAAAAATCAGAATAAATAATTTAGCGAAATCACTTTTCAAAGACTGGAGCAGAGCTGGTTTATCCAGTGGGCGCTTGGGGGGATGAACTGGATTTAACCAAATTTGCTAGTTATAACTTTCGATTCACCATTGTCAAGGGGGCCTGTAGATCTTCTACGCCCAGGGCCCGAAATGAGCTTAAATCGCCACTGTTAAACAGAAAAACGGAATTTAGGATTTTTCTTTCTTTTGAGTTCATTACAATAAATTATAAAATAAAAAATTTCATTTATGTTTTGCTCTAAAACGTTTAATAGTAAAATCGGCCACAGCTTTTTGTTAATGGTATTGTAGTATGTGTGTGTGAATGAGATTTTTTTTTTTTTTTAATTTATAGGTTTTCTACTCAGAAATTTGCTCAATTCTTCTTAGTAATGTTTGTTTCTTTGTGATTGTCTAGAGAAATTTAGTAATGCTTTAAAATTTTTTCAATATTTTCATCCGTGTTGTGGCTTATGATAGTCACATAAAATGATTGTTTATGCATGCCAATGCGTTTTCGTGTTGAATGTTGATTATTACTTGTGTGAATATAGTTGTGTGTACATCTTTAAGTTAATATTTTTCTTTTTCTTTTTGTGCTTTGCTATTGTGGTAAAATATATAAAACTTGAAATATTTTGCTTTGTAATTTCTTTTTACACTAAATTTTATTGATATAAATCCTTCAGTTAAATGTTTGTAATTTCAAATATGCGTTAAGTGTGCGTTATGTAAATACCCTACAAAAGTTGTCATGTTCTTTGATGAATTTATCCGTTTTGTATTTATATGTTTTAATATTTAATAAATATGTGTTTTTCTTTATTTTTGTGTTGTTCATTTTTAAAAACATGTACACATTTAAACAATGTCACAAGGGATTAGCTTTAAATAAACAAAACAAAAGATTTCATCTCACTTCTATGATAAAATATTCGAAGATGCCTCGAATTTATATAATTTTAGATATTTACGTTTTATATTTGATTATATTGGACACAGTGACGCGTACACATATTACTTTCATGGGAGGGGTTCCATTTTTGTAAAAAACGTAATCGAAAACACCGAGATGTAATCTTTCTGATAAAACTAAAGAATATGTTGGTCTACAGCAGTGGTATTCAAACCGTTCCACGGTATATCCAGGAGTTCCACGAGAAACAATAAAAAACTGAAAAGAAATCTATAAATGTGCATGTAAAATGGTTTCATGTTCTCTATGAAGTTTGTAAACCACAAGTATCTAAAGCTCATCATTGTCATAAAAACTGAAAATTTTATTTTGTAATGTTTCTTTTTAACTTTTATCTAATGCAATAAAAAAGTATTAAAAAATGTTTTTTCTTTACATGTACTACCTCCCAGATTGGGAATATTCCATTGTTTACCATTCTGGGTTCCACGAAATAATTTTACAATCGTTAGTACAATGTTTTGCAAAACTAAATAGTTTGCTAATGGAAATTGCAACTGTTTCATTTAATCAAAAAATATCAATAATGAAGAATCAGGAACAACTTATCAATATATCAACATATTGGACATTAAAATTTAAAATTAAGCAAGAACAGCTTAGAGCAAGGATTGCTGTGATGACACTTCGAATTGGGATTTAAAATTGACTAAAAACAGCAAGGACCGATTCAAAAAATTTTCGAGTGCCGTATTTCATACTTTAACGATCAAGTAATCGTTATTCTATATATAGAACACCTAGTTAAATCGTAGAATTCAATAACTTTATATACTTTAACTGACTTGTCTAGTTATTTCATGAAATACCTAGTTATTATAAAATAACGGATTTCACTCTTTAACGATAATATATATTATGTATTTACACATTTCATTAAACTGTATAGATTTTAGTTTGTAGCACTAACTATATAATAAAAATCTAAAATTATTCAATTTAATATTGCATTATAAACAACAGAATAGTAAAGAACGTTTAATTCTACATAGTTGACTATATATTCATATGATTATTATCTACATTAATTTTTTCTCTTTGTTTCTCTAATTTATTCATGGAATTGTTTACCTGTTCTGATATCTTCTGTGTTTGAAAGAATAAATTTTTTTTACATTCTGAAGTTAGAATTATGTGCAAATTTATTATATATATTTTATCCAAATATAAATCTACTATATATCTAAAAATAACAATTCCTTGCATTTACATTTATATTATCCATATATGCCATCTATATATAATTTACATTTCTAAAATTATCCCCATGAAAATTCAAAAATAAAATTTAGAAAAGTATTTAATATAAAAGTATCTAAAAGGATGACCCTGTGTATTCTTAAATCTTAAAATGAACAAATTTAGAGAATTTTTTTTTTACTACTCAAAAAAAGATATTAATTCAGACTCCAAGAAAAGTCTGATTTGATGTAGTTTAAATTTAAAAACCATTCTATCCTCTATCAATTATATTCTGCATTTCACTAAAAAATATTTACTAACATTAATTTTATTCCTTCATTTACATTTCTCACACGTTTTCCACTTTTATCAAAATGACTTCCTGAGCAATTAATAGGTGCAGCGATTCATAAAAAAGAAAATAATCCAAGCACTATATGATTCTTTTTATTTCCTTTAAATCAAAATAAAAATAAAAAATAAGAGACAAATTTTTTAAGTCGGGGCTGCGACCCTTTAAAATTTCCAAAACATATAAGGTAAAGACGAAAATTTAAAAAAGGGGCTTCGGACAGGGAAAGATCGAAGTATGAATGGGGAAAGACGGGTTTTCACGAAAAATCGAGACAAAAAACATTTTTTTTTTTATGAGGAAAGACTGATTTACAATCGAATGCTCGATTTATTTTCAAGGTAACACTGAATCCTTACAACCAAATAAGAACTGATTTTTCCACCATCCAAAACCCTATTTCGCCTAGTTCTTTTAAAAGGGATCCCCCTCCTCATTTTTACTATTCTGA
>BMAV01008351.1:0-181025 GCA_019973955.1 Trichonephila inaurata madagascariensis | reverse complement strand
TTTAGAACCCGTTCCATATATTTTTTGGGAAAAAGGGGATTTAAAAAATATTCCTGCTAAGTATCGTCAGAGTATTCGTAAAAATGGTTATTCTAGTCTTTTTAAAGTGAGAGTGTACTTATAAGTCGCGGTGAAAAGGGTTGAGTATAACATTTTATAATTTATTTTTTAAACATAAAAGGCCCCTTTATTTTAAAAAACAGATGCGCAACAAAAAAATTAGTTTATATTTTTTAAAAAAAAATGTTCCCTATTTTAGATGCTTAAAATTTTTTAAAATCGTGATTATATTTTAAACTTTTTTTAAATTTTCAAAAAACCCCATTTCTTTCAAATAATGTGTAAAAATTGCGGGGAATTATTTAATTTAACAAAAATTTTTATCTATTTAAAATTGTTTATATTTTCAGTCCTCGAGACAAAATCAACACCCCTTATGTTAAATTAAGACCAAGAGTTATAATTTGAACGCGGAGCAGGGAATTAAAAGCAGCTCCATTCCGAATAAGAAAGGATGGTTTTGTTTTAGTGCCCATTCATTTGGGGGATGAATGAAGCGCCAACGAGCGGAAGGCATGAATTACCTCTCGTCTCGTCCTTCTCCAAATTACCTAGCTTCGTGCTTTGTTTACTAGAAGGATCCATTCGCTCGCATCTTTATGCTGCTCAAGATGGGACTCGGTCACCTTCGCTATAACTGGGGAACGGAAAAATTGGATTGGGATACCTTTATCTTTTTCGAGATACCTGAGTATGAATAGAGATGAGTGTTTTGTCTTTTCGGATTTCTGTTTCGAAGGAGATGGGCTGCCTTGTAATTTTATGTTGCTTTAACGGATCGAGTTAATTAATTCATATTTTAGTGTCTGTTTGCATTTGATTTGAATGCCTGCAAGGCAACGACTTACACAAAGCAATTGTTGATAATTGAGACTAAAAATTAATAACTTTAGAGTGTTTCTGAAGTACGGACTTTTAACTTCGATATCAAATTTTTGAAAATGTAGTCCAAAAATGTAGTCTATGGTTGGAAATTTTAGGTATAAAATAAGCCACCCATCCGTATAGTGGTTACTGACGCTGACTGCTATGCCGTAGGACCTGGATTCAAATCCCGGAGAATGCATGAATATTTGTAAATGTATAGTTCCTTTAAGGCAGGGAGGTACTCTAAATAGCCGTCGGGCCGCAAGTCCTCTCGTGAGGTTGGTAGAAAGGAGGGAGGGGAAGGGCCCGAACCCCCCCAGGTTGTTCGACCTCAAAATGGGGGTGGAACCGGACAAAATAGTATTTTTCACCTACATGGTACTCAAAGCTACGGTTAATGACAGGCGTAAAAATCTAGCCCCTAGCCGTGATAAATTTAGCGGTCCTGGATCTTATGCTACGTCATCGGTAGCATAAGTAAAAAAAAATTTTTAAAATTTAAACAAGAGAAATTTCGCTTTTCCCATTCAGATGGGGCCTTGGTACCCCAGTGGAGGTGACGAACTTGTCGGGTTCAGCCCAGGTGCCTCTGAAGACTCACAGGAGGCCGCGGTAGCCTAGTGGTCAAGGCAACGGACTCGTTAACCAGTGTGTCGGAGTTCGGCCGTACCACGGACCCACTGAAAGGGGCGATCCCCATTAAATCGTCGAAACTAAAATTTCTCCTGTAGTGTGGTGTGGAAGTTAGGAGGGGGGTCCCGCCGGGGTCGTCCAAATCGACCATGGTTCATGGTTAAAGGTCGGTCCCGAAAGCTCTTGAGTAGTGAAAGGGGACTAAATATTCACTACCCCCAAAGCCCACAATGTAGAGAGGTTGATGCAGATTGAGTTCAAAGTTATCACGTTAGTGTGGTGTAGTAGTTGAAAAATTTGGAAAAGAGTCCAGGTGTCGTCCTTTCTTTACTTGACCGAGGTCCAAATTACTGGTTTTAAACTTTATTTTTGTTTATGGGGGACGCAAAAACAACTCTTACTTACCCACATTTAGATGAAATAATTTGTATCTGTAAATCTAAAAGATATTGAATAGTAAAAGATCAGATTCAATATTAATCATCAAGAGAATATTTGTCAGAGTTTGTTCTTGAATAACATTCTCAATGAAACAGAACACATTCTCTGGGATTAAAAATTGCCATAGACAACAGAAGTTCAAATTAAGGTGGAAAAAATACCCAGATTTATAATATTTTATGTGGATATTTAATAAATATAAAAATATTATAAAGAAGAGTTAGCCCCCGATGCTATAGTGCAGACGACATACCGTTCAATCATCCGTCAATCTTATATATTTGATTTTATAAGTAATCAGGCAGTGTAGACTACGGTCTACATTCTTAACTAATGAACTGGTGCCAAAGAAAATAACTAGTGACACTATTTCCCGCAAATTGAAATTGATTATTCAACTATCATTTCAAATCAAAAGTGCCGACTGGCTGGAATTTAAAAAATATAATAAAATATTGTTCAGAATTGCATCAAATTACTTTAAAATTGCTCTAGAAACTTCCATCTTTCAAACATGTGCTATTTTACTCAGACAAAAAATAGGATAGTTTACCCGATGTCAGTTTTTACTTGAGGCTACCAAAACTGTTTTCGTAGAAATCTTCATAAATAATTTTAAAAAAAAAAAAAATTTTTTGAATCCAGAAATACGTGTATTTTATTTTATTGTTTTTATCTTGAGTCCAAAAAACCAAAAGTTGAATTTAAAGGGATAAGGGTTAAAAATCAAAAAATTGAAAAAAAATAAATTGGGAAAAAAGGGGCACGGGCTTAGAAAAACCCTAAAATATTCCCCCTTTTTTTACAAATTAAAATTACGATAAATTTTAAACCGGTGACAAAGGCCCTGAACTTGTTTAATACTCTTTCCCCTTTGTTTTTTTATAATGAAATTATTTTATGAATAAATTTTTAATTTTTTATCTAGAGTTGGGGTGTAGAGGACATAGTTATGATCGAATAGGAACTTGAATTTGCTGAGTCATGAATTCAAACATTTGCCAAAAAAAGGTCGTACAAAGAACTGATGAATGTTTAAAAACCGGGGGGAGACTTTTCCAGGGTACGGTTTTTTAATCCTTTCTAGTATAGGGGGCTGGGGGGGGGGTTAAAAAACAAAGGGGCTTTTGGACCCTTAAACCCCCGGTACAAACATGCCCCAAATTTCAGGGAAACTTTTTTGGGTTTGGGGGGGGGGGGTGCCACCAGGGGTGCCACGTTTACCATGGCAAAAATTATTTTTTAAAAACCCCTGTGAGCTAACAGTCGAGAAATTACTTTCCCCCCCCAAATTTAATATCCCCCCAATGACTGTGGGAAAAATTTAAAAAACGGGAAATTATAAAAATAACCCAAAAAAAGGGTTTAAAGCAAAAACAAGTACAAAAATAATAATGGCCACAAAATGTTTTTTTTTGGGGGACATTTATAAAACCTTTTAACACCAATTTAAATTAAAACTTTTAAGGTGGTGGGAATATTTTCCAACCCGGTTAAAAACAATCTTGGGGGAAAAATTGAATACCAGGCCAAAAAAAAAGGTTTTTAAACAAATTCTTGAATATGTGGCACGATTAAAAAAAATTTTTTGACTTACGGGGGGAAGAAATTTTGGGCGTCAGCAGCCCCTTTAACCACAGATCGGTTGCCCAAAGAATTCAGGTCTTTTAAACCAAAAATTAAAAAATTAAAAAAAAAACTTATTAAATTGTACTAATTTTTATAAAGGGCTTGTTTTACGTAAATTTTTTAATTTTCCCCAAAAATTTTTCTTTTTTTTTCGGCTTTTTTAAATCTTTATTTTCCTTTCCTACTTAGTGCCCACCCCCGCTTTTTGATTTTCCCTTTTAAAGGGTTTTGACAAAATTAATTGTTTTAACCCCAAACTTTTAAACCCTAATCACCATTTTTAGGTGCCCGTTTTTTGAACCCTTCATTAAGAAATTCCTAATTAAAAACAGTTTAAATTAAACTTTTTTAATATTTTGATTTCAACTTTTAAAAATTTTAGCATGAATTTTTATTTAAAAATTTTGATATATTTTCCAAAAAATTTTTATTTTCCCTTTTTTAATAAAAATTTTTTTCCCCAAAATTAAAACTTTCTTTTTTTAAAAATTAATTATTTTTGCTAAAAAAAAAAGGTTTTAAAAACAATTTTTTTTATTTGGGAAAAAAACCCCAAAAATAATATTCCTGTTAGCAAGAATCAAATTTTTATGATGGTACGATAAAAGGGAATACGTTTCCCTTTGGGATTAAAAAAAAACATTTTTTAAAAATTGTGTTTAATAACTTAAAAATTTTTTTAAAGATTAATTAAAAATTCTCTTTAAAAGTTTTAAAAAAAACAAAAACTTTTATAAAATTTTTAAATTAAATGCATTTTATTGTTTTTAAAAATTTTTAATTTCTAAGAAATTTCTGAAAAAAATTGGGAAATTTCTAAAGTGTATTAATTTTTGATTTTTTCCCTTTAAATTTTGAACATTAAAAAAGTGGGTTTGTTTTTATTTGGTCAAGAAAAAAATTTTTTTTTAAAATTAAAAACCCAAAAAAAATTAGTAAACCCCCCCTTGTTGATCCAAAAAAATTGAAAATAAAAAAAATAACCAGTAAATTTTTTTCCTTTTTTGCCGAGGGAACTCGAAGCTTTATTTTTTGAGAGAAAGGTTTGGAATTTGGGAAACATGTATTTAAAATTTTTCTTAACTTCGCTTTTTATCAATAAATTATGTATGCACTGGGCAAATATATTTTTTTTACTCATTGTCGGTGTATTTAGCAAAAAAGAAAATCTTCTAAAATATCATGGCATCTGCTTAAGGATAATAGCGCAATAAGCAGCTTGCTATTTATACCATGGCAACTTTTACATTCCTCTTGAAAACTCGAGTAAAGAGTTCCTTAACTTTCATATTTTTTTACAAGACTTAATAAAAAGTTCTAATCTCACAGTAATTGTGTGTTTGACAGCAACACAATGCAAACAGCTTTTACGAGGAGCTTTCTACAATGAGTTAGAATACGCAATTTGTGTGTTAAAATGTGATTCGCCTCGGATCAGATGATTAATCTTGCTGTAGAATCTAGTATCGCAAATTTTTTTCACCAAAAGTTAGTACAGTTTCACAAGTGATTTCTTTTATTACATAGTATTTTCAGATAACATATCTTTATTATTTTAGTATGACGACGTTTAGTTTTTTCTATATTTGGGTGCCATAAGAACACACATGAACTTATTGCTTTTGTCAAAAATTAAAAATAAAATGAATTTCAGTTTTGAAAAGAACTATTTGTTTTGGTAAAATCAATAAAAAGTTTGAATAAATTTGAAATAAAAGTACTAACTCAAGTCCGAATTTCACTTCAGTTCACTGTTTGACCACTGAGATGTTGAAGACCTCGACAGTCTTGTATTTAGAGAGAAAAAGGAAATTGGAAAATTTCAGAACCACAGTCGTCGATATTAGACTTTTCAACCGTTTGTGAAGAGTTTTTTTAACTTGCGCCGTTCATCTCAAGAGTAAAACTATTCGCCTTGTTGTGAATTAAGATCTTTCAAGATTTTTCTTTGAGCATTGTACTTAGCATGAAGCATTGTACTTTGTAGATTAACATGAAGTGTTAATTCGTCTCCGGAATTCCACACTTCGAACACGGTGGAAAATCAACTTGTCTCTCTCTATATATAAATTTTTTCGTGATGATGTAATAAATTTACTTATTTATCCCCCGCACGAGAACAATAATAATAAGGCAGTGAGTGTTGTTCAGTATTATGTTTACAAACAGTACAGATTAAAATGCGGAGATGAAGACTTGAATTTTTTTTCTTGCTTACAATAAATTGAAAAATAAATAGAACTACATAATACATGTAAATTAAAGTTTTAAAATTTGAACAATGATTAGGAACAGCTGTATAATTTGTACAATGTGGTTTGGTCAGCCATTAGATGGACAGGGTTACCCCACCCCTCCCCTAGTTTAAATTAAAAAAATATTTCATATGATGCTAAATTTCATAGGTCGTATCTTATTTATCAAAACTTATGTGAATTAATTGTTTGCCGCTTAAGTGTGTTTCGATTATCAAGAACAGCTTTTTGTCTATTCTTCATTTTTTTACTTATGCCAACTTTGATGTAAGAGTAGAAATCTTCCACTGAAATCAAAGGAATAATATTCCGAGGAGTTTCTTGAAGTTTTCATTTGTTCACGTAAAATAAAGTGGAATAAAGAAATTAAATGTCGGCAGATTTAGTGCTTAATGTGCATATTTTTTGTACTTTCTCCTTTATTTAAGCGATATATTCAAGACTTTAATGTTACAAACACGTGACACAATTTTTTTTCCTCAGGATCAGGATGAAAGTGAGATCGGCAAAAAAATCCGACGCCGTCTACCACCTGTGCCTCTAGACCAGGAACCTGTGGTTGTGCGCCGGACCAAAGATCGGACTCGGACTCTCTCCATGGGTGCTATGCCTCTCTCTACCTCCTCAGAACGAAATTGGGAGAGTCGGCGAATGCCACAGAGGTCAGTAAACGAACTCCGTGTGTATCTTCATTCTAAAACAATACCCAATAATTTAATTTTCCACTGTGCAGTTTTGGGTTATAAGCATTCTTTTGGAATATTTTAAAATAATTTATAATGTTCACTGTCACCTAAAGCTTACTTGTGAAAACAGAATGAGTTAATTTTGCATTAAATAGTTTCAAATCTTTCAGTCCGTTTTAGATTTCAACTGATTTTTTCAATTTACTATTAACTCATACTCTGTATATATTTATTTGTTTGTTTGTTTGTTTATTTATTTATCTTGGTGGAATTTTCAATCGTTAATAAAATGCATTTTAAAGCGCTCGATTGAGCTGAAATTTTATATACATGATTATTTTGGATGACAATTCAATATTTAATTATAATTAATAAACATTAATTGATTAAAACTAATTATTTAAAGAATTATAAATACAGCCACGTTAGCGACTTGTGTCAAAACTTGAAAAGGTTCTTTTTTATCACGTTTTTTAAAGCATTCAGTTGAACTGAAATTTTATAAACACGATTGTTTTGAATAACAATACGCTACTTTAATGATAATTAATAAAAATTAATGACCACTTAATGTTGTGATTCTGTCATATGTATATACATATTTATATTAATTGTAACTATTTAATAAAAAGTTGTTAAAATAAAATTTTTCTTTGTTGATCTAAGTAGGAGTCGAGACTTAAATTTTTTTTATATATTATTTGTATTTTACAAGCGTAGCTTATCCATGCATCATGAGAAAAACATATGTCGTTTCTTTGCAGGACAACGTCCCTGGACGATGGTATGTCCTTGACTACCACCACGTCATCCGACTTGGATTTCCTGGGGCTTACCACTTCAACCGACACGTATCTTCAGTTCCTGTCTTCTACACTCTTTGGGCCCACCACCACTACGACCACCACCTCCGTATTAGCCTCCATTCCCTCCTCTATTGGAATGTCAGTAAGTGCATTTTAATAGCCTCTGCATCCCTTTTCGATCGTGGATAAGTACTAATAAGTAAATAAGTAATATTATACTCTGTAATTTCTCTTCAACTCTTGATATTATCTCCTACACTTTAAGTGGTTTCATGTAATCGAGATTAAAAGACATTTTTTACCTATTAAAATATCGCCTGTAAGATCTCGGTAAAAAGGAAACATCCTCCAGATTAACCCTTTAAGCCAGCGATATTCAACCTGCGGCCCACCGAGCTTTTTTTAAATGGCCCGGTCATGACCCATTGCTCTGAGAAATTCTTTTATTTAAGACAATGTATTAAAATTTCTGGTGAAAATTCTTTACAAGAAAATCAAAGAACTATTTTGCTTTTTTGTTGTCGATGCCGTACGGCTGCGAACTAATATTCTTTTTTTAATAGTTACAGCTAGTGTGTGATAACAGACAACAGTGGGTTATCGACAATTTTATGGGTTGGGCTAATTTTGTGTGAGAACAATCTTTTCATACCTACAAGCGAAAAATATTCGAATGATGTCTGGGAGGTAGATCGTTTTAGTAGTGAAAAACAAACGTGACCAGTACTTCTGTTTGATTTCGTCGCGGAAAAGTGCCGGTATTAAAAATAAACAATAAATGTGGAATTATTTAATGACATTTTTTCCTTTTAAGTGGTGATAACAGGGTTTATTGAATATTCTTTGCGAAGAGGGTCGTTTCGTCAAAGTGGTATGCCCGCCAAAAAGTGTGGAAGCATGGCAGCAAGACATCCTCAAAGAAGTTAGTTATGTATTATTTCGGTAATCATATGAAAACCTTGCATCGATTTTGCACCGTAATGGAGTATTTCAAATTCTTTACCTCAGGAGTTAGTGACAAAAATAAAAATACAATAATACATCAAAACAGAGTTATAATATTGACTCAATTTTCCATATTTTAAATTTCCAATGTTATCTTTGGTCTTAAGCATTTTACCCCCTACATCCTTCACGTTGGAAAAGCCTGCGTGAATGGCTTATTTACGGCGTCGCCCAGCGGGTGAAAAGCGCTGAAAGTACCCTGTTTTTAAGTGGTCCATTTTGCCCAAAATGCAGCCATATTCTTTTACAAGCTTATATCGTAGTTGCTGGCCATTTAATAGAAATTTGAGAAAACAGCCAATTTTATTTTAAGTTTTGATTTCCGCAGTTCTCTACGCCATTATTTTATATTTGTTGAAATTGGTCAAAACTTCCTAAATGTTTGCTTTTTATAGTTATTTTATGCTAAGGCTATTCTCACATGAGCATTCCTCGTGTTAACATTCTCAAACTCTCAAAATTTTAAATTGAAAGTTCTCACCTTGTTTTTCTAAGCGATTGAGTGATAGGTGGAAGTACAGCCATTACAAGTGCACACACGTACCGAAGCTACGGAAAGTACGGATAAAACTCCATCAGTAATGGGGATGAGAGATGCACATTTATCTTTTTGGATTATCTTTCCATTTCTTATTTCCTCAAGTAACAGTGAACATTGCCTCGCTAATTCTTAAGTTCTTTACCTAGTAGCCAAATGAATCTAAAATTCCAGACACAAAATGTCCTGCCACCGGCCAAAACCTCGACGTATAAAACATTTCAGTACTATGGAGCAAACCGTGTGACTTTAAATACATTAGCACCCTAACAATCAATAGAATTAAAAATATGTACAAAGCAAAGGTAGAGGAGAATAGGGTTAAAGTGAAAAAATAAATCTGAAGTTGTGGTGACTTTTCGTGGAGGATAAACGTAGTTATTCTGTAAAAATTCAGTGCTTGGTATGTGATAAAAAAATAAAGAAAGAAAAAAGTAATTGTGTAGTGTAGAGACATATGCAATTATTAATGAATTATTTGTAACTTTGTTGTGCATATCGATGCAATGGAATGGGCAAAAATCCTAATTGTTATGATGAAAATCCAAAACCTCGGAAACTATGGAAGCAAATCGAACACGCACGCAAAATATTTTTTAACTCCAAAGCTATTTGCAAAGACTGAATCACAGTTTCTTCGAAGTACTTTCGCAAAATTAGAAACGTATATCGAAAACGCAGACTGAAAAATTTTTAGACATAAAAGAAGCGAGATACGTCACATTGTCATCTTTAAAGCTGTACATTTTTACAATAAAAATAAATAAATAAATAAAATTCTGATATTATTAAAAAGTTCCTATGAAGCTCAAAGTAGTTCTGTACCTTTTATTTTTTGATTATGAAAGAAATATTCCCACGGAAATATTCTCGAAATGAAATAACAGTGTAATCTAAAATATTTTATGTCGTTTTCAAGAAGCAATTTATTTACAAATATAATAAAAGCTGGAAAGACACATTTCATTGGATTGTTTCAAAAAAGTTTAGATGATACTCCAAAAGCAAGTAAAGAGAAATACCCCCAATAAGTGATAAAACAACATTATGTGGTATATTTCCAAGTTAAAATTGAGAGTTTCGAATACGGTTAAAAACCCCTTTTGAAAAAATTGCACAGGTAGGTGGTAAAAAATTGTTAACACTGTAACCGCTGATTAGTGTATTACGCTTACTACCTTACCGTTTTCATAGAACGGTATGGCTGGGAGAGTATAAGAAGAAAGTGCCCATTAAGTAAATTTACTTAAACAAAGTGCACCCCTGCAAAATACTCGTCAATGTCATTTTATTGGATTCCGAAGTCGTCGGATAAGTTTTAAAATATGAGTAACGAATGAAAGAATCTGTATTTTGAGTGTAATTTTGATATGGTCCGTCCGCGGCACTTAACGCCCGGGTTGAGTATACGTGACATATGCCGCCAGCAAACGTTAAGGGATTGAAAGACTAAAAGTTTGCAGAGATAAAAACTAAGTATTTAACAGAAAATATCCGATTTAAAGACAAAAGGAGAAACAAGTAATTCTTACAAAGATAAATGATAGATATTGATAAGATAAATGCTAGATATTGTCTTATTTATTTCCTAACGTCGCGAAATTTTCAGATTTTGCCTACAGTATAGTATTTTTTCACTATTCTATGTTAATCTCCAATTAGTAACTTATATAAAAACGTATATTGGAAAAAACATTTATAAACCAAAACAAACTTTTAACTTGAATCACCTTTATTTCGTCTTCTTTTGATAACAAAGAAATAAAGATTTTCTCTTTCAACTCCTTTAGTGCCGTGGAAAAGTTGCGCAATTCACTTTCGAGTACCAACATTTTTGCACAACCGCGCTTAGTTATGCGGTGTATTTGGGGAAAAGTAAAGGCTCAAATGATGAAAATCCTTTTCAAACACTCTGTAAAGGTAATGTTAGCGCTCTCCAAAGTCTTCTGAATATTTTTACTGATAGCTACGCAACGGATAGAATCTTACTTCAAAAAGGTTTATATATACGTCAGATGCTGTTAATGCTGAGGAAAGCGTATATACACGCTAGTATCAGTTAAGGGGTTAATTGATAATAGAGACTTTTAAAAACATTTAACAAGGCATCTGGTAATTAATTTTAATTTATTAATATTTTGTGACAACACCATCCCCTCAGGGGGCTCACCTTCTTTAGGTGGCCGGGTGTCAATCCCGAGTGTCCCTAGTGATCTTTTCCTTTCTCAAGGCTTACTATCTTTGGTAAATACGGTGTCACGACCCCAGGGTACCCTGTGCGATCCTTCTATTTTCGACCTCCATCTTGTATCAGTCCAATTTCTCCTTTCTTCTCTTTTCCGTCCAGACCACAGATCATGAATGTTTGCTTAGCGCAGTATAGCCAAAACTGGCTCTTGCGCCATAAAACACCAAACTCATCATCATCATCGTGACAACACACATGTTGTATAGTTTGATTTTAGACCTTTCAAAATATAAAATAAAGCGTTCGTATTCTCTTGAGTACCAAAAATGAATCCATAGTTATTACAGAGCCGATTGGCAAACACTTTATTTGGACCCGGCCCCTTTATTAAAATCTGAGTGTTTGAATCTGTCCCTTTTTTATTTGCAGACGACCAGCCTGTTGGGTCGTCGTGACTTGAGCGCCCCGCACAGTCTCTCTTCCTACTTGCGGGGTAGCAGCTACCTCCTGGATTCTCAGGGTCCAGAAGGGCCCAAACTGCCTTCATACATCATGTCTCTGAAGCAGCAACTGCGGGACGAACTCAGATCTGTGACGGATCAAAGGTAAGGTTTCTAGACACTGTTAAAGGCTCTTCAAAGTACAGGAAATTGTCTTTAGGTTTTAACTTACTGATCACATGCAGTGTTTTGGATTATTCAAATATATTGTTGTTTCTTATCCCACTTGATCAAGTCCATGAACCGGTATGTTTTTAAATAATGAAGAACTGTAGCAGGACCTGAGAGCAGCTGGCCAATAAAAGCCATAATGTGGGCATATAAGCGCCTTATTCAAATATAACTAATGCCTTATTTTCTTTTAGACTGTTTAAAATTTTCGTTGTTATGCCTATCTTGTACAAAGTGTAGAGCGTGCAAATTGTAGTAGTCTTGTAAGAGCGTGCAAATCGAACATGTGGCTATAGAGGCATGCATTTTTGTTACAGGTGGAACTAAAGAGATAATGGAGAGTAAAGTTATTTTCAAGTATAAAAAATATCTCCAGATATTTAATTATTAATTATTTTTTAATTGTAGGTATGTGTGATATTTTGTGTTAACTTTCTAAACTTTGAGGGCAGGTGGATTTACTGTACTTATCTAACAAAATAACAAGATAGGATTTATTACTGATTGCAAAAAAAAACAACTGTCATCAGCAATTTGAATTTAGACTACTTATATGGCGACAAACAAGTCTCTTTTGAACACATTTAAGTGATGCCTCTTTTAAAGTTAAGAGGAGATGCTTTCCTCTTAATATACCATTCCGTATCTGCGCTTAAGGTGTGATTTCTGTCATAACAACTGAATTGCCCCGTACATTCACAAGGGACCGAAAATGCAGCTTAATAATCACTTGTATTTAAAGTGCTTTAAACATAATTTAAGTCGTTAATTTAGCGGTGCAAGAGGGAACTCGAAATGGCGTTGTTGCATGTGAAGGCAGATCCTCTTCGTTGACTAATTGTTACTTCTCGTGTTTTCCAGGCGCCGCATCACTGACCCTGATCTTTCTGGGCTGCTCTCGCACTCCTCGTGGGCCGATAACTACGATCCCCTCCGTAAATTGGGCTCGTCCACTCTCCCCCCAGTGGGAGGCAGTCGCCTGACGGGAGGGGGAGGCGCCTCCTTGCGCCGCGCCAGGCACAGGAGGCACGCCTCCGACACCAAACTCGCCACCTCCTTCCCAGCCATGGGAAGAGACTTATATGTGAGTATTCAGTTTCTTCCGTAAAACTTAAGGCTCTTACTCTTTCTAATCAATGTATCAGTGATCTCAAAACATAACTTCAATAATGAGTAAAAGTTCAAATGAATTGTGATATATGTTACCTCCTCTGAGCAGTGAATTTTTTTTTACTGTTGTAACCAGGGACGTCTTAAGACTTTTTGTGACTCTAGGCCCAGAGAAATCTTTTCTAAGTCCCTGGAACCCTATGCGAAAGTAGGCCTTACCAGTGATTTTTAAAAATAGACATTATATCAATGCTCGTACAAACCGTAGTTTGAAACAAATAAATGTGTAGGACTCAAAATCTGACAAACCTAGGCCAGCGTTTCTCAAACTGTGGGGCGCGCCCCCCTTGGGTGCCGTGACAACTCTACGAGGGGGGCGCGAGTAGATTGAAAAGTCGAAAACAAAATTTTATTTAATTAAATTTGTTTGTGAACTTTGAGTAAATTAATAAATATATTTTCTGACACACACACACATAATGAAAAATAAAATACACACACACATTTACACTGATATATTACACTTATAATGTATAAGTGCTACACAATGTATTTTATAATTAAGCTAAGAACAAGTTTAATAATTACCAGTAACCCCATGGGCTTGTCATATATAAAATTATATACAAAGATTAACACTTATCTTGACAATTTTTTTGTACTGTTTATAATTAATCCCTTAACTGCCGATTAAAAGTTACGCGATTCGCTTCCCAATGCCAACCGTTTTCCGCGTATGCGATGTATTTGGGGGAAGGAATAAAGAAGCAAATAATCTGAAATAAGTAAATATTTCACAAACACTGTCAAGATAATTTTTTTTTTTTTTTGCCTTCTAAAGCCATTGGAATAATTTTATGAATAGCAGCGCACAGAAAAGATCGTACTTTGGAAAGACTTATATATACGTCCGGGGAAATTAATACTTTGGCTGAGCGAGAAGTTGATATACTCCAGTGAGCACTTAAGAGGTTAAAGTCGAATTGGAGCTTTAACGTCAAAGTATAGTACTATTGAATTCAATACATTGTTCTTGTATGAGGGGGTACCACTAAAGACCCGCCGTGTAGGGCAGCGATGTACGAAAATCCTGTCGAGCTGAAACGTCCTCCGTTGTGTGTGTGTAGTTAGGAGAGGAGGTGCCAGCTCGGATGTCGTCCACGTCACTGACCATGGTTCAAAATTACGTGGTCCGTCGCCAAAAGCCCTCGATGTAGCTTGAAACAGTGCGACATTAATATTCAATCAATCAATCAATCATTGTATGAGGGGGATGAAAATTATGATTGAATACTGGGTCACGAATATTGAAACTTTGAGAAACACTGACCTAGGCACAAACCAGTTCGACCAATGGCCGCATTTCGACTAAATGTGTTGAATGATCGTTTATGGTTGCTGTCTTGCCAATTTTGCCAGTTGACATGCAGTTTGAAATTCTGTTTTCTGGAGAATATGTACAAGAATAATATTTGACCATTAAAATTATCAGGATCATGGTCTTGTTAAGACTGAGTAGAGAACGAAACGAGGCCCTCACCGAGGGTGAGGCCCTGGGCACGGGCACAGTTGGCTCATGCCTTTAGACGTCGTTGGTTGTAGCATCTTTGATTAAAACAGAAATCGGCAAAATTTCGGAGAGAATAGCCAAATTGCAAGGGAAACAAGATTACTAAGGTATCGAAGAGCCATTTATCTGCATATGCGAGAAAAGTAGAATGGAAGAGGGGCTCTGGTAGCAGTCGTGTTCCCCAACTTTAAATAAAGGTTTACGCAAAATCACTTTTTCCATTCCTTCAAAAACTATTAGCTAATGAAGATGTTTTTATTCTGTGGCTCACTGAAAACACAACAATTGTGTCAAAATATCATAAACTAAACTTTCTAGTATCGATATTGCTCTTCGGTAACGTAAATAAATGGATGTCATAGATTCAGAATTTTTACTCCTCTAGAATTGCATAGTTTTGTGTGCATTTGAATTATCATCTTCAATACAACTGGGAGAGACGTTACGTTTTTAATTGGTTAAATTGATGTCTCTATAAAATTATGTAGTAAATTGTTGGGAAGGGACTGGGTCCATGCTCATGTGGAGAGACATCTAGGTTAGTATTCTATATTTTATAATCAGATGATTTCATGTCATGTGAAATGGGGAGTTAGGTTTCTTTTACATTGATCTTTGGCCTTTGATCTTTTAATTGATCTTCACTTTCGATTAAATGAGAAAATGAAGAAATTTTGAAAATAAAGCTACCATTACTTTAATAACAATAATTTATAACAATAGAAAGGAATGAATGCACATTTGCTTATGTTAAGACTTCTTAATAAAAATTTATGAAAAAATTCAAAAAAGGAGTAAAAATGCTTTTTTTTTTTTTCACATTTCAAATTAAGAAGTTTATGTTCGGGGGAATTTTAGTTGCACACATAAATAACATGGCAGTAATGTTTTTAGATTTAAGTAGATATATGAATCCATGGGTAAATTGGCAGGGATACCTCTGCTTCAAACTGATTGATAAAATGAATAATAACGTCGCACCTTCAGCTACAGAGGTAATTTGGCGACTGACCATAATTTAACCAGGTCAAGACGTGACGACACCGAGGCCCTCTCCACTACCCACCACCAACGGAGGATGTTCAGCTCTCACAGATTTGACGTGCATCATGCTACCCTGGGGCAAACTAATTAAAAGGATAAACTACAAAAGTATATAAAAAGAGAGAATTTGTAGATTTGTAAAAAATCCCCATTAGCATAAGAAGGTTCCATCCAGAGGCGTAGCCACCACCGGTATCAGCACGGCTCAGGAAAGGTCCCTCTATTAAAGCAAAAGATGTATGCATTTGGCCCCAAAAGCAAATTGGTACACAGCAGGACGCAATATTCAAACAATCACAGTTTCTGATAAACTAAAATCAACACAGCAAACAAGACTATAAACAATAGAATAATATTACATATATAATATATATATAATATAACAAACAATTGCGCACTTATCAACGTAAAATGTTTTGAGATCGTTATTTAGCAAAAAATGTCCTTGATTAATCTTTAAGCTTTTCAAGGTTAGAACCTGGTACCTTCTGCTCCGTAACCGAGTAACTTAACCACTACACTAAGAAGATCATCTTAGTACGGAGTTTGTTACTGGCTTATATAGATACCACCGCCATACTTTTCTTTCTAGTCACCCTTTTTGCCTATTTGGAAAAAAGAAAGGTTACTGTGATGAAGCCGATCTCTTCCCCCTATTGGCTAACAGATCCCTTATCGACAGACGTTGCGAAAATTCCAGACATTTCCCTAATTGTTGGGAAAGAATTTCGTAACTGGGAGGTCAAAGTTTCGGAACCTTTTTCCCAGGCTGACCGGACTGTCATAAAGAGACGCCTTAACATTGTGTTTTCCTTTTCACGCGATTCGGTGATGACGGCGCGTCTGAAAACTTACAATGTGCATCCAGCCATCGGCGCTCCGGGTGAGAGATCAGGAGACGAGACCGACTGGCGCGGCAGAAGGGTAAAAGATCAAGGGAGCCGAGACCGAGGGCGGCCAAAGAGCAAGAGATGACAGAAGGATGATTAGGAGAGATAGAGAGGATATAAGGAGGGCGAGAGAGTCCGGACCTTAGACTGGATTTTGAAGGGAGCCGTTTGGACGTCCCTTGAGAGATAGAGCCCGATAACGAGCCCGCGAAGTACGGCGGTCTCCTAACTTGGAAGATCAGGGAACGGTAGAGAGTGCGAAAGAGCACGGCGAATTTGGAGCCAACTAACTCACTCAGACTCGGTGTGGAATTACCGAGAGTGAACCCTTTTTACTCACGATTTGAATAGGACTTTTCTGTAACGGGCGAAGTTAGGCCCTTATTTTATGTGAAAGAGACTCTAAATCATTACGGACCCTTTTGCTATTGAATTGTGAAAGAATATACTAATTTTATTTTTTTGATGATTTTCATACTGAGAAATAAATAGTTTATCCAAGAGCTGTGTGAAATCGCTACAGTTACTAATACCTTTTTTTTTCAGGATGATCCGTTGTACCGATACAAGCTGTATCACCCGAGCAGTAGCATGCCTTTCAAGTCATTTGAATTCGAGTCCATCGACGACCAGCTTAGAACGGACGGAATGTACGGCCAGTACGCGCGGTCCACCTACCCTCGCCGTTCCTCCCTCAGTGACACTCCCCTAACATCGAAAGCAGTGGACTCGCCCGCTATGAGGAGGTATAACAGAGACATGGCAAGGTAAGTAGATTATGATTTTCAATGCCAAAAACTATTATGGTCGAATTTTGAAACTGTTTGGGTAGGGATTGTATCACTTTAAATCAATGTTTTTCAAACGAGAAGACGTCCCCTTCTGGGGAAGAGGGAGGGCAAGGAATGGCGCAAAAAAAAAAAGCTGTTTTAATGATATAATATATGATACAAAATTACATGCATTTTAAAATAAATTTTAACAATGCGATCTTAGTTTATGCCTCTTCTTGGCGGAAAATAACATTAACGCCAATTTGACGTGAAAATGGGCCAAATTAGCAGCTTCATCCCTACAGGAGAAAATGTAGAAATATTGGAGATTAATTTTGTTTCGATGGTCATTCATTCCTCGGTCATTTCCAAAGGTTTTCATTATTTCATGGATATAACACATTCTATAAAATCATGGTTGAATGAAGTGACACTTTCTTGTTTTATTGAACGAAAGGATAAGAAACCGGTGTAAAACTAGGTTTGAAAACAAGTAATATAAATTTTTTTTTACTTCAATTCCTACTTCGTTAGAAAAGCGTACTGGAGCCATCTGCTGCAGCTTGTTGTAACTACGGCAGAAATAACGCAGAGTAAATTTAAAATTGAAAAAATAAACTTTAATTAATGAACTAACATTTGAAAAAAACTGTATTAACATCAAGTGTCATCCACTGCAAGTTTAAGAAAATTTGCTTGAACTTCAGTGGATGAATAAAATGTATTTTATTAATGATTGAAAATTTGAACAAGATATATATATATATATATATATATATATATATATTATAATGATGGGAGAGTGAACTAATAGTATGAATTGAATAAAACTAAATATGGCGAAAATATAACGTGCCATTTTTAACAGTCACTAAAAATCAGTTAATCAGCTTACAATGCTACTTGCAAATCCAGTCCTCATTGATTTTTTTTAATCTCTCAGAAGTTGCAAGAATGATAATTGCACGATGCTTCATCAGAGAGTCAAGCAGAAAAGTGTACAAAATTCGCTTCAACATTGAATTTTTAAAATTTTAAGGTATTCTTTGGAAAAAAAAAAGGTTTTTAAGGTACACACTATGGCTACATACAGGAATTTTTCAAGGGGGGGAGGGTCGAGGGTTGAAAGCCCACCATCCTCGTATCATACCCTAATACACCACCAAACACATTCTTTTGATTTTCCCGATTGTCGGGAACAAAAAAAGTAAAAAGAATTATTGTATAAATAATTAGCGTTAATAAAATAAATCATTAATACTTTGGAGTTTTACGTACTGTATACATAAGATTATATTCAATCCAAATAAATAAATAAAATTCAAGGGCTATGGAGAATGGATCTATACCCATGGACTCCTCCCCTTGTGTGTGCCACTGGTGCACACCATCATTATCCACAGCTACAGCGAGTGAAATCTCTTGTCTTGATCTAGGGAGTTGATTTTGTTAGAGAATCTCTCTCTCTCTGTACTCAATAAAGAAACATGTTTGTCAAATTTCTTGTAAGTGTAATAATTTAAAAACTTACATTTTTGTCAAAAACGGCCCCGCAACCCCACTTAGGAGTTTATTTTCGCATGACTCGTTCTTCGTATATCTCTACTAAACAAAAGGAACATGCCTGCCGAATTTCGAGTCTGTACGTGTAATAGCTCAGGAGATTTCGGAGCGAGTATAAATGAGGGAGTCGTGCGCGCGCTCGCTTTTCTCTTACATCTCGTGTATATATATATACATACATACACACACACACACATATATATATGTGTGTGTACAATATCTTCGTCATCTTTACCACAATGATCCATGTGAAAAAAGTTGAGTCGTATCATTCGAAGATCATTATAAAACTATAACTAAATTTATTTTACAGGGATGTCATCGCGATCTGCGTAGGTGTTCAAGGTTTTTTAGTATTTAAATTATTTTTGTTAATTATAAGGAATTTTTTATTGACAATTACAGTTCTTTGTACTGTGTAATAAATTATAAGTTTAATTGAAATTGTCTACAATATATAATCTCATAGCGTACGGTATGGCGATCATAACTGGCCTGAAATAACCATTTACGCTCACAAAAATCTAATTTTAAACAGAAGTATCAATTCTGTTCTGTGGAATCCAATGCCTTTTGTAAATTTTTTTGCAGTAAAATAAGAATTAGTTTTAATGTATTTTTATTTAAAAGCTATGGTGAGTAATACAACCATTGAAGATGCATAGTTCCTGAATACAGCTGGGAGTAAAAAAAAACCAAAAACAAAAAAAAACGAAGAATAAATTATAGTGTATATTTTTGTGTATTAATAAGACGCCGAATTTTTCTTTTTAAAGTAGAGAGAAAAGTAGTTGAACTCAGGGGACCTTTTCTTGCAATTAAAATGTGACTTCTTGAAAGATTTTTCTGTCCAAAATATAAATTTAACTGTCGAATTTTGTTCATTATATTTATTTAAATCATCTTCTCTTGTTTCAATTTCCTTTTAGAGCAAATATTCTAACGATTTTCAGTTCTTATTTTGTAATTCGATATTTTCAATCCAGTGTGTATTTGTTTTTCTGTTCAGTGATTTATATATCAGTGTAAGTGTTTCCCTCTATTCTTTCCCACTCCTTGCAAATTGAATTTGAATCCATGACTGCCCCAAATTTTAACGGCAGGCTAGAGCTCTTGAGGGATATAACTAAATCAATGCTCTCGTTGCTCCTTAATGGTCTCGTCTGCAAAAAAATTCACCTCTTTCCCTGGAAGGCGAGCCCTGACGCGTTGCTATGGCAACTGAGAACTGCAACAGCTGCGGTCTCCCGGATCGTGTTTAAAAATGTGTAAAATCGATTGGCGCCTGGAATCATTCATGAACTCTTTAGTGGGTTGGTTCTTGGTCAAGAAGTTTACTTGTGTGACCAAAAAGTCTACGGCTCAAAAGAGAAGAAATTTCTTAAAATCTAGAACACACGAATCTAATTATTATTTAAATTTTTTATTTTATTTTAAATTAATTTTTCTTAAATGGGGCATCTCGAAGTATGTATGTTAGATGTAATAGAGATTATTACATCTATTTTGAGCTTATATAACATCGAATTCAACAATAAAATTTTATAAAACTGGACAAAAATTGAGAATTTTCTATTGTGGGTTTTCCGGAAATAGCGTGTGCTAACTGTTGATAGGTGACATAAGGACAGGTCTGTACAAATCAGAATCATTGTAAAAACAAATGTCATACTTACTCGTTCTAAGAAACAGTACTTGGGTACATTCAGAAACAATTTTGGTTAAGATACGTTAATTGGAGATGTTATTTGCTTCTACGCCTTTAGCACGGAAGCAAAAATAAATAAATAAAAATGCATTTTATGTCCTTAATGCTTTTTTTTTTAACTAGAAAGGCAGAAATGCAACACAAGCTTTACACTAATTATAGTGAAAGTTTTGAAGCTGAAAGAACTATGTAGAATTAGTTTACTAGGTTTAAAGCTGGATTTCTAAACCTGAAGATCAAGACCTGATAGAACCTCAGTTTCTAAGTTTTACACCTTAATGAGCGCAACTATGCTTTGTTAATGAAAATATAAAATTTTATTTGTCATATCTCAAACTTCTAAATACGTAATAAAAAAATAAAGAATTTCCAAACTAATTTTTTGTTTAGTTAAATTAATACAAAGAGCGATGTGTTTTCCCCTTTGAATAATTAACACTGATACAAAATGTCTCTTAAGATTTCTGACAATAAAAATGAATCTTAATTTATTAAGCATTTAGCCCTGCTGTTTAGAAAATGAGACGATTATTTTTTAAAGACCCTGACACTTTATATATATATGAATTATGTGTTAGATTTTTTTAATTAAATAGATTAGACATAATAATTGAAGTAGCTTTAGATTTAAAATATCAAAATATAAGAATAGAATCTTGAGTATGATAAATATTTTCTTTATACTTAGTCATTATCATATTCTAACCAAATACTTTGTTTTGATGCTAATGAAAGTTTTTTCATTTTCGGTTTCGTAAATTTGACAACGATGCTAGGCACTGTACTAATTGCCGTTGATTCGCGAGTCTCCAGGAAGCAACCCATTAGTTCCGTCCATTAAAAATTCGTAAAAGCACCGTCAGATAGCATCATTAATGTTCAGGTAACGTAAGCCTTACTTTAGAGATCGTTCTTTAATGGAAGGAAACGTCATTTGTATTCAAGGCTTAAACATCTAAATGAGTTGCATAAATTAGACTGCAAGCAACTAATTGCTCAAATGAGTTATGGGATCAGTTTTGAAAACATCTACTACAATTGATCTACTCTGTTGGGGATTAATGAAATACAACTATAAAATTTACTTAATGAATTTTTGATTGGAACAGCACTTGTGTACAGGGTGTTTCAAAACTCTCTAACCTAATTTTTCAAGAACCAATGACGGGACTAATGTGAATATTTCTGTGTCAAGGATTGAGGGCCCATAAATGCCGAGATCAAATAGAGAAATTTAAATCAGACAATAAAACCATTTCTACGTACGGATTTCTGGAGGAAAGCACTGTGAATTTTTTTAATGTTCTTAAAATGAATATTCTAAGTAACGGGCCGCCCCGTACATTGGTGTTTGGGAGTTAGAATAAAGATCAACCAGAGTCAGAACAATTCCAATTTATTAATTCTTTACTAAATTTCAACAGCCCGTGGTGGGAAATGCACACTACTTTAAAGTATTGGAGCAAATACACGGAAGAAAGGATACTTAATAATTTATAATGATTCAAATCTTACGCTTCGAACTCTTTGATTACTTACGGTTTGAATTACCGTAATTTCTTTCTCGGCTATCCGACCCCTGATAGTTATTATTCAATTATAACTTAATGACTAGATTGTCAATTAACAATCTTTAAACATAAAATGATTAATCGTAGAACCACTTTCAACTAGCTTTCCAATTCTTTATGTTAGTCACTAACTTCTTTCATCTAACTCCTAACTTCTCTCGTACCTAAGAGTTGATGTTTAAATATAAAGCTTCATTTACATAAACCGTGTCTTCTTCTTCGGGAGAAAGTTTTCAAAGAACAACATTTAAAAGAAGTAAATTTCCTCAAAAGGATTAGTTAGAGGTTCGCGGATAGACCCGTTACAATATGATTACAAAATTCCCAATAGTGTGTACGAATACATATACTCAGCTGAATAGGGAGTCCGAAAACACTTTCAAAAATGAATTAAAAAATAAACATAGAATTTCACTTAAGTTTTTGCATGTTCCCGTAAGAAAAGATTCAAGTTTCTGTTATGAAAATCAAACTAGATTGCGTAAAGTCCTCATTTTTCAACATTCTCGTTTCAAAATGACTTTCCCGCAAGAACAAGCGCAAGTTGTAGAATGGTTTATTGAATTAGAATAGGAAACACACGTGTAGCGTAAATAGAACTCCACCACATTGGATTTTGGAAGTGAGAAAAGTTTAAATGAAAACTTTTCCGAACGATGGATGGGAAAAGGAGGTTCAATACTGAGGTCCCCTGGATCTTTAGACATAAAACCTTTGAATTTCTTGTTATAATACACAAAAACATTGTTTACCAATGTTCACTTCGTAAAAACGATGAATTAAAAGTCGAATTACAATGGCCATTCAAAAAGTTGATTCTGCAATGATTCATAGAGCATGGCAAGAAATTTCGTATACACTCGATGTGTTGCGCGCATTTATTAGTACGCAATAAAACATTGTAAAAAAAACCCCTTGGCATTTTCTTTATGCTAAGTATTAATCATCATTGAAACTCATTTTTAGATGAACGCCGGTGGCAACAAACTGTTGCGCTTACGATTGTTTCGACAGTGAGCAACATGACATTCATTAAGATAGCATAACAAATTCTGTATTTCAATTTATTCTTTGTATTGAGAAATTCATATCCTAATGTTCTGTATTTTAATGATCTATATCAGAGCTCGCAAACCAATGGCAAGCGTACCTCCTATGACACGCTACACAATATTTTGGGCATGCCGCTGATCAAAACGGTTTGCATTTTAGTTCAAAATAACAAAGTTTACAATGAAGTATTACGTTTAAACGCGAGTGATTGGTTCTCGGTGAGGTGGGGAGCACACTCGTTTGTTATTGTCTTGTCTTAGTTACATCGTGGGCTGCAAATGTTAATAATGTAAAGTTTGTCTACGCATAGCGTAGTAAATTTCGTTGACACTACTGTATTTTAAAATTTATTTGTGTTATATTTACGATTTCTAACCGTTATTTAACATGGCTAATTCAGCAAAAAACCATTAAGTGCAAGATAGTTAATGTAACAGAGAATTTTAAACTTGGTAGACCGAGGAATATGTCATGATTAGTAAAAGCGCCAAAGCGGTGTATTTTAAGTTCTGAAACTGTTGTATGTAGAACATCGTCTGTAAAACGGATTCCAGATACATTTAACTATTTTCAGAGGCTGGCCCATGCTATTTTAGCCATATTTTCATTTACCTATGCTTGAGAGTCATTATTTTTAGATGAATAACATTAAAGACTCGCTTAGAAACCGTTTGGCAGATGATTCCAATTCAGCATGCATTCTGCTAATAGTAACATCTTACACACACACAAATAATCTGCATCAACAGAAATCACACTAATGTTACTTTAATTTGAATTACACGTAGAACTAAAACATTTACTGCTGTACAGTACAAAATTTATTTTTTTGTAGTAAATAAAGTGATTTGAGCTGTTAGTATTTAGTTTTATTACTTTCCCCATAATCACAAGTCAAAATTATTTGACGACGTGTCTATACCTCATTGAATATTTCTTTAGAAAAAAATGGCACGTTTATCTATAAAGGTTCGCCGCACGTGATGTATATAAATATCATTAATTTACGAACTCGTATTATTTGGTTAAGCGACTCTTTTTCACTACGAAACGGTCATTTACGTTCACACTTTGCGAAACAAAAAAACAAACAAAAAAAACCGTAGGAGAGTGTATTTGCTTGTTTATTTTTTAATTAATATGTGAACATCTAGCCATACTTTTCGGACACCCTATACATTAAATTTCAAAAAGTTTTATCTATCTAACTGGCAATTGAAGTAGAATATTTAATACAATTTAATGCGAAATAAAGAACTTTAATTTTTATTAGTTTTAAAAATTTCAAAATGTACCATTTTCAGGGTGAACTAACTTTTGTCGAATATATTTTGCTTTCCAAGGAATTTATATCTTTAATGACATCCTTGAGCATTTAGAAAAGAGGAGGTATTTTTACTACGCTGGCAAGTGGTTGAGACATGAGAATCGGTTGGCAACTTGCCAGTGGGTAATCGAATATCGTTCGCTCGTGAAATGAGTATTTCGGAAATAAACAATACCAGCAGAGATGAAGTGGCCGTAATAATGACATGATTGAGTTTCAAAATAGATTTATGGATAACTTGAAGTTGTGTATTTATCATTTGAGATGTAAGGGTATAAGCCGGTAAAGCGCTGAGAAGGTTTTTTTCTTTAAATATTTATTTGTAGTTCGACATGAAGTTTTAACGGACCTATTAACAAAAATTTAAATTTTACTAGAGAAACGCGTTTTGCAATTGAAATATTTCGCCTTTAACATACAGGTAGACATAAACATATAAAATACTAAACGCAAGAAATAAGAGCAATTAATTTTTTATTTTAAAGATATATCTACCGTGTTTTGTTATATATATATAGTATAATAAAATAAAATAATAAGAGACAAAATTGTACTTCCTACAAGGCTAAGAAAGAATGAATGAGTCTTACAAACATATCAAGAAAATAAATGGTGGAAAAGAATATTGGATGAAAACAGACAATACAAGATACAGAGGTGTAGAGCTATTAAAATTGAAAATACTGTGTATAAATTTACTTTTGTTGCAGAGCTTATGTATGATATCCACTCTTAATTAATTGGGTTATAAACATCTACTCTGTAAACCGCAGGTTTTCTTAATTTCTGGTAGGGGTGTGTGGGGAAAAAACAACAGCTTGAGTAAAATCCCCTTTTTATTTACAAACTTATTGTAGAAATCGACATCTTTATCACATGGTATCTATCTGTATGATAATCTACACCTCGAACTATCAGCTACTTGTTTCATCGACTGCAGGGTTCCTTTTCGCGGGTCTTCAACTGGATATCGTAATGTTCACAATCCACCAAAATGGAGTTTCTAGTAGTAAGTCACTTACAACTCTACATGAACTCTCTAATATCCCTGAACTCACCGGTATCAATCTGTTGCTGCCTCGTAGCTATCCCTCGGATCATCAGTATAATGTCATTGGTACCACTGCCTCGGTGTGTTTACTGGTATATCACCGATCTTCACTCTTCCTAGCAGCCTTTCGCCTTTCTCGCTCATCCTGATCGCAGATCTTCGATCTCTTTCCAATGTGCCTCTTCAAGTCCACTGGGTGGGCCTCTTTCACACCCCCTACAATTTCTGATTGGTAGGAACACGGATCTGCATCCGGAATCCTCAATCTTGGTTCCAACCACCTTTGGTTCTTCCGAGACAAAAGCCTGTCTGGACTGTTATCCTCTTGTTGCCATCTTTCTATATGAATCATATGTAACGAACTTTGGCCGATAACGGAACCCCCGAAGTCGGTGGGTAGGCCTACCCACAAAATAGTAGTTTTCATTTTATATTTAATTGTTTGTGTGTCGTGTGTGTCGTCATAATAAATGTTTTAAAAAAACCTGAAAACGAGGAATGATATCTTGAATACGCGACACCATATGAACTTCTATAAACGTCACCCATCCGGTACAGTGGTTAGCGACGCTGACTGCTAAGCCGTTGGGCCTGGATTCGAATCCCGGAGGAGACATGGATGTTTGTAAATGTATAGTACCTTCACGGCATGGGGGTACTTTAAACAGCCGTCGAGTCGCAAGTTCTCTTGTGAGGTTGGTGGATGGGGAAGAGAGGTGGGAGGCCACTGACCACCCCCAGGGTGTTCTCCCTCAAAATTGGGCTGAGACCGAGCAAAATCGTTCTGCCGTCTGTATGGTGCTCAAAGCTACAGCTAACGACAAGCGTCATTTAGCCCTTTGCCATGATGAATTTCGTGGGCCTTGATCTGGCCTTTGCCGATCAGGTGTCATTAGTAACAATATATAACAACTTCTATAAACGTATGTCCTTTAGATGCTAAGAATGCAATCCTTGTGGCATTTCTTCCTCACAATAGCCGATACTTTCTTCCGTACGTGCGTAGCACGGCCACATGTTAGAGGAACGAGTTTGTTTTGAAGCGAAGGTCGTATAGCGCGCATTTTCGCCTCAGGGCATGAGAGATGAAAAGATGGGTGACAAACAGCCGTCTAAAAGATGACGTCACAGGAGGCTAGAGGCGATGAACCTCAAATTTTTTACCATTATTGAGGGAGACATGTAAGCTGACATCTCCCCCTCCATACTTCAACACTACATCAACAAGGGTACATCGAGCCTCGAGAGATTTTTAACTTGCAGCAGCTCCTCTACATGGAGCCAGGCTTGACTCGACTGTGAAACACCAGCCACAAGTTCTCGGCCATGATTACTCGGTCACCATTACCAAATCCAGTCATAAGAATTGTTTTTAAATCTGAAAGAAGTATTTTGTTTGTCCTGTCTCATTTAGTCTTACTTAGAAGTCCGTGTTTCAGTATTTCATGCAAGTCTTGCTTTAAATTTCTTAAAAAGGTACAGAAATAAATCATAAAAGTGATTTAAACTCACTCTTTTTCGATATAAAATAATAAGTATATTAATTTTTCTCAAATTTCAAAAATAAATTAAATGCTTGACCAAAAAAAAAATTCTATTTAATTTAATTGTAGCCTCGGCTCTTTTCAATAAACATTCTTCCTTAATATGAAAAATGGTGTTGCTTTTGTACACTTAAACAATACCTTTTGTTTTTATTTGCTAAAATGTATATGATTTTTAAAAAATTTATTTATCAATTAAATTTCAAATCAAATTAATCACATAATCCAAAGTTTTTTTTTAAATATTAAACTAAAATCTCAACAAATTATAATCAAATGTTATTCGAAGTAATTTTTTTGTAATAAAAATCTGTGACAATTCTGAAAAAAACAAAGGAAAACGCGAAAAAGTTTGTATGGATTTTGACAGCAATTTGAATTTAGCGCGACATATTTCCGAGTTTGCGCAATGGAGCAACTCTTACTCTCCCGATCTGCTGCTCCTATCAATGGAAGGGTCACGTCCGACCGCTTTGTTTAAAAGCGAGCGTAAAACATTTCTCTTCCACTCGACGATCGTTTGCAATCCTCTTTTCTGGCCACCTGCCAGCGAACAGCGTCCCCTAGCGTCAAGAGTTTTACTTCCACTTCAAAAACGTCGGGGAAAAAAAAGAATCTGGAAAACGTAACAGGATTCGAAAAGGAAAAGATAAGAATAGTAAATATTGGATGAATCCTCCGACAGCATACTGAATGCTTTCAAATTTCAATTTTCTGCTTACCTTTCTCTAGACGCTTTCGTATTGAAATGTTATGGTTAGATTGCTTTATCGTTTAGATTCTTTTTCTCACAGTCCAAGCGTTTTAACTTGATATTCCATTAAGTGTTAAAAGATCAACTCGTGAAATAAATAACTGACGGATTTTAGCGGAATAGCTAACATGTAACATAGACAGTTTAGACTGCAGTTCTATGTAGAAAAAATATTAATATTCATCGAAACCCCTTCATATTGGGAAAAAATGTTCTATGGTACGCAGATTAGGCAGTGCAGTTTTTAAACTCCCCGGCGCCCTAGACACTTCAAATTGTTACGCTTCCCACTTCCACCGCATCCCTCCTTCAGTTTTCACCTTCCCGAAGGGGGGGAAATTTTTTCCCTTAACACTTTATTTTTTCCTTTCTTTGTTTTTTTTTTTTAAAAGCCCTTTCCCATAACCATCACCTATGGCCCCCCCTGTGTGGGGCTGGCAAACATAAGGAAAGAAAAGGATGATTTGGCCAATTTTGTTCATTTTTACCCCGGTATATTTAGACCCCCTCCCCTTTTTTTAAAAATTTGTACAGTTTAAAAAAGACCAATTTTAAAAATGAGTAAATAATATTGTAGGAACTGTTTTCAACTTGCTAATTTTCATATTTTTCATCGCTTATTGCCTTACTATTTTTTACTTTTATACATCCTTATTCTTTGTTGAGTCACTATCATTGTATCGCTACAATAAAGGTTTTTCTTGAGTTTGATCATTGCAAAATCATTAATATCATCCAGGGGTGTAGTTACCGCTGTATCAGCCGTATTAATGATACGAGCTCCAACAAACAAAATATTTTGAATCTTTCAAGTAAGTTTTATTAATGCGATCCTTTATATAAATAGGGCCCTCCAATTAATTTTGATGCAGGGCTCACTCAGGACTAGCTACGCTAGTGATAACGATCATTGTAATCAATCCCCATGGTAATATCATTTTGAGCGCAAGACAACATCAAACTGTTAAGCTTTTCATTTTCTTTAGTAACTCTCATTTCAGGGCAGAAATGCATCTTACATGATTCGCTAGGTGATAATGCGTTCGCAGTAATTCTAATTTTTTCTTTTTTCTCCTTCCAATTTTTGCACCCCCAATCTTTTGCGCCCTAGGCACTTGCCTAGTGTGCCCTGAAATTAGGAGAAAAATAATTAAAAAATAATTTAAAAACTTAATATTGCCCCAAAGGACTTGTATTTTCGAAAAAAAATGGAAAGAGACTTAATTGTGGATAGATGATTTTAGACTCACATTCAAATTATTTTTCTACAATATGACTGAGTACAGAGAGTAGTGAATAGCACAATGTACCTTGTAACATTTCATAATCCTGAACTGTTGAAACAGTCCAATCCAAGCTTTTTCTAAGCACTGCCATTTCGACAGTAGGTTTATTTAAAAATTCGATACTGAAGAAACTGTGCTAAATGTGCCAGTGTTTTTTTTTTTCTTTTAATTACCTATTCTCATCGAAATGAATATTTTAAGAAATACTAAAATGTCTGCTTTTCTTCAGCGATAATTACTTTAACTTTTCACCATAAAAAAACTCAAATGTTTAAACTTCGTTCCCCTTGTGGCAGTATTTAACACATAAATTAGTTTTTATTTCATTTTTCCCTTCATCTGAATACCAAAGAACATCTGTTCCACAAATTTTTTCCAATACACCCTACTATTCAGTTCCTTTGTTCAGTTTCTGCTGTATATTAAAAATTGTTTGAAGAAATGAAAGAATATACTAAATAATGCAAATGTCAACAACAGTAACATTTTTCATTGTGGTTAGCTTACGACGTACGCAAAAAACAAGCCACGTCAAAAAATGAAAATTAATGGTTCACCTTGAGACAAAAATGGCGTCTCGAGTAAAAATTAGTGCATTGCTTTTGCGATTAAATAGGAAAACATTTATGAAAGAAATGAGCGTAGTGTTTCAAAAAGTCAGTTTATGGATTTTTTTAAAAAAATTTATTGCACTTATTCCATTAAGCGTGCCAAGAAAAAGCTACGTTAAAATTTTGTTGTCTTGATGAAGGCCTCGAGACAAAAATGGCAACCACACTTTTTAAAAAATGTGTGTGTGGTTATAGTTTTTACCCTCCTCTTTTTCCTTTTACAAATAGAAACAATACACAAACGAAAACTAAAGCGTATTAATTTTTACACTCTCTAATTTTATTTTAATCCAACAGATAAAATTTAAATGAAAGATATTTTAAAATCATATTATTTTTACATACAAACTCAATCTTATGAAAGATTGCTCCAGAAAACAATTGCCCACTCTACTGAATTAGCTTCCAATAGAAGACATACCATGGTAAGAAATGGATGCCACTTCAGGTGTCTTCATTGGCTTATTAATTGATCCAATTTATCGTTTAGTTTAATATTTTAAGAGCGCCAACTAAGCGTGTTTGGCGGGTGAACCTCATTATTTTGAGCTACAAAAAGATTAGAGGAGATTACTTGAACACAATTACTCTGTTTCCTACCCATGTTTCCCAAATTGTAACATCAAAATTTAGCTGAGGAATAAATGGATTTAATGCGCAACAAACCAACCACATCATTATTCCATTAAACGAACTTTGATTCAATTAAGCACCAACTCTTTGAATTTGCTGGTACTATGAATTCTAAAGCATTCTAAGATGTTCTAAATGCCGTATTTTCTAATTTAATGTAAGAAATAATACAGTACACCTACTTACGCAGGAAAAATTTTCTGTGGTATGGAGATCAGGAAAAAAATAATAATAGGAATTATATATATATATATATATATATATATATATATATATATATATATATATATATATATATATATATATATATATATATATATATAAATTTCAAAATTTAATATATATTCCAACAAAGGAGTTGAATACTCGAATAAAATGAGAAAAGATTTAATTTTGGTTAGATGATTTTAGGAGGCCAAGTGGCCCGAGTGATAGCGTATCACGCTTCCGCTCCACAGGCCCGAGGTTCTATCCTCGGGAGGAGCAAGGTCGACTCTGCCCTTCATTCCCTCAGTGGGTCAAGAAATGAGTATCAAGCTTGCTTGGGGATTAAACACTGCTGGCTTAGGTTCAGACTGATCACCTAATCGGGATATCTGCTCATGCTCCTCAGCCCCCAATGGTCATGTATACTGAGATTGGTACAGTAGGCCTTGGGCCTCATGGGTTGTTGCGCCACTGAGTTTAGTAGTTTAGTTTTAGATGATTTTAGACTAGAAATAATTATTTTTTTACAATATGAATAATCAAAAAGTGAGGATTACTGATTGGTGAGTACTGAGTAATATAGTGTAACATTTCATAATCGAGCCCTTTCTCCCAGTACCGTCGATTCAGTCTGATCCAAGATCTTCTCCGTCCACTTTAACGTGCACTGTAATTTCGACAGTAGGTAATACTAAAGGAACTGTTAAATTCACCCGAAGTATTTTCTTGTTACTGTTTAGTATATGCCCTCTCATTGCAATCAAGGAGGAAAAGTACTAAAATGCATATTTCATGTTAACAAGAATTACTCAGACTATTTATTATAAAAAAGCTGAAATGCTTAAACTTCTTAGAAACAGCGCTCTGTATGGTCTTCTGGAAACACCCTTAAAATATGGGTTCCTGTGGCCGCATACAACTCACGAGAGAGCTGAGAAGCTGTATCATCTCTGTTTCGTTCCACTCTAATGCAGTGCTTCTCAAAGTTTCAATGTTTGTGACCCAATTTTCTGTCATAATTTTCATCGATCCCCACCTTTATACAAGAAAGATGTATTGAATGCCATGATAATGTACCTTGACGTTAAAGCTACTATACGATTTTAATCATAAACCGTACAAGTTATCAAGATAAGTATTAAATTTTGTATATGACAAGCCCATATTAGTCACAAGTAATTATTTTTTAAACTTGTATTTAACTTAGTATTGAGAGGTTAGTTATCAAACACATTTTGGAGTACTGATACATTTGTAAGTATATTATATCAGTATAAATGTGCATTTTATTTTTTTATTATGTCAGAATGTATTTTGTTTTACTTCCTTTTAGTAACTTTTAAATCTTTTATTTTCGAGTTTTTGATATGCTCGCGCCCCCTCATAGGATTATCACGCTCCCCTAGGGGTGCGCCCACAGTTTGAGAAACGCTGCTCTAATGGGAAAATGGCGATTTTCTGTTCATAAAATTAGTTATTTTATTTTTCTTTCTCCCTTTATCTTATTTTTACAATTTTTCCGCACAGTTCGGCTTTGAAATTTTGAAAAAACAAACAAACATTGATACACTTTGTTATATAGTTTTAAAATAATTGAAACGTATTATTTGATTTTAAATGAATTTAAATATGCAATATGAATAATTTTTCGACATACGCGCGAGGGGGTATCTCTTCAGAATCTTATCTGATTGAGTATATCTGTCCCAGGGAAACGATGAAAATAAGGAATTTGATCAAATCCTTAAGGGAGAGGATCACTTGAAAGGAGTTTTAACTGATTTTATACCAAACTCTGTTAATCACCTTTTCTATTCCATCGTTTTAAACACATTTTTTTTAAATGAAACTATTGTGACATTTCTCGCGTTCTTCTTCTAACATAACCTCTACGTTCTTTGACGGCCACGATTAATGGCAAAACTTTTCCAACCCAAATCCAAGAAGTGAAACGAAGCATAGATGCAAATAAGATAACCTTTAAAAGGATAGAAAGTTTAGTGAGCAACGATGGCAATTTAGAGAAAGCTCTGTTTGGAAAAGGTAGAGGTGTAATTTGACGGCCTACCAAAGCATCACGGATATCTTGACATTACTACAAGGTGCATACTATTGCACGCGAGCCCAACAGCCTACCTGAAAGTGATTGAACCACTGAGTATTCAACCAAGGTAGGAAGATTATATTCTGAACGCTAGTATATTATTGGGACGAGATTAGGCAGATATAATATATTTATATTGATAAGTGATCTAATTGCGCGATCTGAGTTAGTTAAGATTACGAGTTTTGGTTTATTCTCACTTAATATAAGTTTGTTCGATATCTAATTAATTTAAGTTAAATTCTTAATAAAAGTCATATTAAGAATTATAGAATGTCTCATCATTCCGAGAATCCCACACCTCTAACTTACGCGGAAACCCTACGACATGGCTATCGAACGATGGCTATGTCGCACTATGAGTGAACATATATAAAGGGCTTGCGAATAGAATTTGATAATTAACAAAATCATAACCTAAATATAAAACACCACAAAAAATTACTTTTTGATTAGAAGAACCATATTCTCTATTCCGAGTTCTAATAACATTCATTTTAACATTTTAATAATTTTTACAAGTTTTTCATGTGCATTTCAGGCTATAAGTTTAAAAAACAGTGATATTTAAAAAAAGTATTTTTAAATGAGTTATCAAATCTGTGCTTAGTTTTCAACATAAGCGTGATACAATTTTAGAATTTTAAATATGTTTCTTTAGTGTTAATTACATAAATACTAACAATAATTTATATTCTTTGATTGCATTACTTATATGAAATATTTCGTTTTAGAAAAGATAAAAGATTACATATCTACTATTTAATTTGAACATATGATTTCCAATAATATTTGTAAATGTCCTAAACTCTAACTGAATTGTTATCTGAACAAGCGTGGCAAAAGTTGAGAAAAATCGGAGTTGAATTTTTTTTATTAGAATTGAATTAGTATTTAAAATAATTTTCTTTAAAGCTATGCGTGTGTGTGTGTTTGCTCTTCTGTGTTCCTCTTTCTTATTGTGTTTAGAAGCTTATGAACACACGAGAGTGCATAAAATAGGCATGCGTTGCTTGGAAGATAAATATTTTATAGGACTTAAAAGGACACAGCACTTCTAGTAAATAAATATAAATTATAATTTTTTTTATAAAAAACTAAAAAACACGCTTTTATAGTGAATCGAACTAAAAAGAAAAAAAATAATGATTAATATAAGAATAAAATGATTAACGAGAAAATTAATATGATTGAGGTAAAAGCGTGGGCTGCTCTATGTTAGTTGTTATAATTTCTTACTAGTTCTATTCCGAAATGTTGAGTTAGTGTAAAAATGTAATGCAAAGCACCCCACGCTTTTACCTCAATGATATAAATTTTCTCGTTAATCATTTTATTCTTATATTAAGAATTATTTTTTTACTTTTTAGTTCGATTCACTGTAAAAGAGTGTTTTTTCGGTTTTTTTTTAAACTATAATTTATATTTAATTCTTTAGTTCGATCTGCAATAAAAGCCTGTTTTTTTAGTTTTTAAAACTATCATTTATGTTTTGTTGGATTTATCCTAGAATTTGATATCTGGAGCCGGAATTACGTGGCTGCTGGAATTAGTCTTGCTCTTCAATGGATATTAATTAATGGGTCTGAAGGGTATTTATTCTATCCATTTATACGGGGTCTCGGATGAGTCCCATATTGTTATATTTCAAATATTCCGTCTCTATAGATACAGGTCTATCTAATAAAAGTGTGTTAAGAAGAAATATTAAATGTCAATCGGATTATAACCTTTTAAACGTATTGCTATAATGTTAATTCGTATCATCATTTCTAAACGTATTGTTTAAACATAAAAAATATTTAGCAGTTAGAGCATCAATTTATCACATTTTAAACGTATTGCTATAATGTTAATTCGTATCATCACTTCTAACGTATTGCTTTATAAAAATAAAAAGTATTCAGCTGTTAGAACATAAATTAGTTTTTTTCACATGCACGAGTCTTTTTTTTATTTCCATTTTCAGAAAAACTAGACTTATATTATGGTAATAAATTGCTCCCTCTCCATTCTCACATAAAGAACACTTTTTTTGTTCGTTTTATTTGTATTAATAACAAGCGTTTTCATTTTTAGGGTTGCACTTTTTTAAGGGGTAGGGTCTTTTTGTCACTATTTCTGGAATTAGTAGCCAAATTTGGAAATGGGTATGGGAATTAGTCTTAAATCTAGAGAGTATATAATGAATTAGTCATAATCTGAAACGATATAATGAATTATTCACCAAATCTTGATATCCTTATTTTCGAGAATACTAATCGGGACAATGGAACAAATTATGAAATTATTGTGCCATCGGTACTGACAAATTGATGCAAAAATTTCAGCGGGTAATCGACCTTTTGAAGTGGGTAAAATCGAGTCCAAAAATTCCATTATATACAAGTGAAACTAATAAAAAAGCGTGTTAAAAAGAGATTCTCTAAAGATAAAATTCTGAAGAGTATTCACCATTCGGAAGATAACTCAGGAATAGTTTATCGTTCTGGTATCCGGCTAATTTTGACCTACTTCATCGATTAGTTTCTCCATTTGGCCACCTCGCGCATGCTCCAATGGAATCTACTCAAAGTGGAAGAAGGGTAAGTTAAATGAAAATGTTTTTGCATCACGATGATGCATTCCTTAACAAAAGGAAACATGCGGGGAGTCACGCATGTCTAGGGTTGCCATAACTGAAATTAGAATTCGATTGGATTTTTTGGTAGAGTGCCTTGTTGCATTTAAGTTACTGCATGCAAAATTTCTGGCGATTGTTGACGTACGCTGATAGTATCTTAAGCCAAAAATTTGAAAAAAACAAGGCAATTTTTTCTGGATATCTTCTCAAGGGTGTTTGGTTCACAGACCAAAAATACGAGAAAAACTCAAAGTATCAAGTCCGTCAACGGCTAAAAGGGACATCAATGTCCTTCCAAGTAGAATTAGTCAGAAATCATTGAATAATTTATTAATGTATTAGTTATAGATGGCTTATATACTCGTTAAAGAATCCGGCTACGTTCCGAACCATGATTATAAAAAGGCGCATAAATGGATAATTCTCATGATATTTAGTGTCACTTAGATTAGAATACATGTATAAAATTATTTAAGGACATCTTGACAAAAAGAATTTATTTAAGTACAATATTTCGGCAAAAAATTAACTTAGAATAACCTTTTTTCAAAATGTTCTCCTTTTATTGAAAAAAATGCTTCTATTATTATAATAATATTTTACCTGTATATAGATCACCTACTCTGTACAGAGCTCAACTATGAATTTTGAAAAATTCTCATTATTATTTTTCAGGATTACAACAATTTGAAATAATTATCGGTGTTTTTCTTAAAATTTCTCCCCTCTGTTGTCGTAAAACATGGATAAACCTACTTCTAAGTACATATTTCAAACATTCTAGTTGACACTCTGTACAGAGGTCTGAAGGCGTATACTGAGCAAAATATTATTATAATGAAGCATTTTCACAAACATTTTTAACAACCTATAATATTATGATATTTTATTATAATACTATTCTTAAAACAATTTGATTTCCATTTTCTAATCTAAGTGACACTAAATATCATAAATATTATCCATTTATACGCTTTTGCAAAATCACGGTTCCGAACGTAGTCGGATAATGATAAATTCCAAGAAAAGGGCAATAATTCAGTCAGTTTAGCTGTTTTCACGTAGTTTTAAGAAAGAACACCTTAAACTCAGAATATTTATTCAGATTGAAAATAGCATCTATATTACCATTACAATCTGACATCACTATTATTTTAGAGAGAGATACCAGTATATTTTATTACACTATTTATCTCTAATTGATTGGATCTGATTTCACTAATATAAAATGTGTCATAAAGCTAAATGGATTTTAAATTGATATGATAAAGTTATAAATTGCACAAACAACAACAGCACATAAACGTACGTATGTGTTACAGCATCCCGAATTTATTAGAAAATGTGGAAAATTGTTCTTTCTGAAAGTGCGTTTCGAATTTGATTAAGGCTCTCTGCCATTAAGCCTGGCAGCTAAGCCAGCCTTGAGTAATGGGTTACACAAACACACGAGTTTCAATTTATATTAAATAAATATTAGCGTTGCGTGGGATTAACATTTCGACAGATTATTAAATTAATATATTTTGGACAAGTGAACTACACTGGTATTGTAAAAACTTAGCTTAACAGGTGGATTTATAATACATAACTTCACGAAAAAATCATCTGAACATGAAATTCTGCCAGAAATGAGGGAGAGTATTATGTAGCCGTAAGGATGACGAAAGCATCGGCGCTGAAAAAGGAATACAACGCGCCTGGTATGGAATCAAAACAAGCTTTTATTGAACGCTTAGTATCGTGACTCATGATTGTCTATCTAACAGGAAGAACAACAAGAAGATGTTTTCACTTAATATGGCACGCCCTCCCCCTTACCTAATGGTTGCTTTGCACCGTCTCCGCATACTCAGAACCAGCTGGGCTGGCAACATTTCTTGAGGTAAGATTACCCATTCCTCAATCAACATCTGTTTGAGTTGTTGGTTGTACTCGGATGTGAGCGTGTGGCAATACATCTCCCACAACATCCCTATAAATGTTCCAGCTGGATTTAAATCTGGGGGTACGCTGGCCAATCCATTCGGTGATATCTTCCTTTCAACAGCAGCTCATAACAGCAAGAGTGCGATGGCAGTGCATTGTCATCCATAAGAATGAAGTCTGGACCAATGGCACCTCGGAAAGAAAAGATGCAGATGGGGAAGAAGTACCTCCTCTGTAGCGATCCCCGGTTACCGACCCTCTGCTGTCGAAAAGTAGAGCTCTGTTCCGCCGTTCAGCATGTGCCAACGGGCAAGAACTCCAGGACCACCGTAACGATGTCTTTCTTTTGATGTTACTGGGATAAACCGGGTCCCGATCTCTCTCCAAATCAAAACGCGTTGAGAATGCAGCTTCTGGTACTGAACGACTCTCATCCCGTAAGAAGAACACGACTCCATTGATCAGTTGCCAGTTTTGTGCTCTCTGTCCCACTGTAAACAGTGGCTTCGGTGACCATCTTTCAGCAGAGCAGCGTTCAGGACGGCGGGTGAACAGGCCCTTTGGAAGCATCTGTACAGTAAACCACTTTACACTTGTCGACCTGTTGCTGTACAGGTTTTCTGAGCAATGGAGCTTTGCTGACTGCTATCGAACTTTCTTACTGCGGGATGATATATCGGTATCCCACCGTTACCGTCCTCGGGCAGCCACCTGTACTGTCTAACAGCAGCTGTATGTGGTTTGGAACCTTCCCCAAGCGCGCGAAGCATTTGCTGATTCAGGCTCTGCAGCTACTGCACTGGTGACAGTACGCCCCTCCTCCTGCTTTCCGATCATTCTTCCACGTGTGAAGTCATCAGATGATTTCTTCTGGCAGCACTATTTCACGAACTGACTCACTGGCACTTGCAGAAATATGGTGAATTGCGTCCTTCATTTCATTCACTGTGGCAGCGCGCCTGGAAGCATCACACACTTTTGCGTACTCACATCGCTTCCGACTACGTTTTGTTCCTGACTGCATATGCATGACACGTTTCTACTGACTTGTGTTCCCTCTACTGATTTCCAGACCTCCTTTTCTGCAATTTCATGGCTATCTGCTAAATTTTTACATTGTTGCTTAAGTTTTGCACACCAGTGTATTTTGTATGCAAAAACCACTAAATGAGAAAAAATTTTCATCACTTTCACTTTGTTGATGACGATAGTGGCATACTTGGCTTTGATGATACTAATGTTCTACAGAATGATTTCATAGCTGGAATTATTAAGATTTTGAGTCTAGTTCTGTCAGTGGTGAAATTCATAGATACTGCTTTTTAACATAACACATATTAAATTAAAAGTAAAACATTCGAAAATGAAGGCAAAAAGCTGATGTATTCTGCTTAATAAATTAGTAACATTAATTAATTAGTTACATTCACGTTTACATGTTTAACTGGATCCTAGGCGGTCGTTTAAGATGATCGCAATTGTCATAATAACCGATTATTTAATTAATAATGACTCTTTATTTCTGTGATAAAAATGAGAAAATCTCGCCCATGTACTGTCCCTTTTAACAAAAAAATCGAAATAGATATAAAAATTCTAAAAATCCCTTGAAGTTAAGAAAATTCGTTTTTTGCTGGCATTCTCCTTCGGTTCAAAAAACAAAGGATAGGAAAAAAAAGCTTAGCGACTGTGTGTAGGGCCGGTTAAAATTCTTTTCAGTCCAGTTACCTAAAGCGGGAACGGAGATGTCTCTGGAACCAAAAGTATGTAAGGTCGCCCCCCTTGGGTGCCCTTCTCCCTGATTATCAGCTTGAGCTAGAGGTGTAGGAATAAATGAAGAACTAGAAGCTGCCATAAACTTAATGCGACTTTATAAAGATCTTAAATCTCCAGAAGATTAGATAATAATAATATATGTGAGAGAATCTAGGGTGGTTAAGCATACAATATAAAAATTTACCGAAATAAGTACAGACCACTATCAATAACTCTCGCCTATACTAAATTACAATGCTATCACAGACCCGGAATTTAAATACTCACTCCTACCTTAATGTCAATGAAGTAGCGATCAATCTGATCTAGTTGAAGTTGCGGTTCACTGGGTGCAATGGTATGCATCTTGCCCTGGGCTCTCTGTCACGGGAAACTTTTAGGCTTCACTTAACCTTTCAAAAACTCTTCACACTTAATTCACGGACTTCCTTACTTCCCAAATTCCATACCGCCTCTTACTTCTAAATTTTAAAAGCTTCCTAATTTGCATCTTTCCTTCACGTTTCCCTTTTGGATTTAAGTAGAAAAGTGTTCCCTTAATTCGGGGCCCCAAAAAACCCCAAAGGACATGTTAATGAAAAGACGCGTGAGCCCGTCACAAGTAGACAGTTCAAATCACTTCCAAGCAGCAGACGATGTTACCATGGATAATCAACTACACCTTGTAGCTGAACTGGTGACTCCATAATTGAACACTAAAGGGCACCATAACCTGACACTGCTAGATTACCTACCCCATGGAAAGTAGACACTAAGACATTCCCTCTAAGTAACGACAAGTGTTTCAAATGGCTACAGCACACGCGTCAATCAGACCTGCCATTTCAAAAGAAGATTGTCCATAATGTCAACGAAAAACGTTCCAAATGACCCTCAGATCTACTGGAGTTGTATACATATCTGAACTGCAGTAGTGGCCTAAAAAACAGCCTACTCTATGAATCCATCAGAAAGTTCATCAATAACAAAGAGATTTTCCTCTTTTTAGGAAGGGGAATGCGTGGCCCTTTTTCCCCCTCATGCCCCAAAACGAAGGACAAAAATAAAAGTGCTTAGCGGCCCGAGTAGAGGTTCATTTTCGCCCCTAATCGCAGCATTCTCGGCTGGTTGGAAGCTTAAACAAAACTCTCATGCCTAAGTTGTAACGTGTCTATCCACTTTCTTTTCACTAATAGTCCTGTCTGGGAATATTGGGTCTTTAAAAATTATTCTGTTATAAACCTTCCTCCTCCAAAGAAGATGTGATTATGTAAATTAAGACTTGAAAATAAAGATTAAACTTTCGAGTTAGAAAGAGAGGGAAAGGTTAGACTGCTGAGGGATAGCAGTGATTGATTAACTCGAAGTGAGGCGTGAGCACTTCGTAGCTTATTTGTGTAATATTAAGATTGACGATTTTGGGCAATTTAAAGGTTAAGGGGTTTGGCCGCTTTTAATGAAGGTGTATTGCCTGGACAATGATTTTATTTATTAAGTTTTAGTATCTCGTCTACCTCGCTATTACTTTCCATATTTAGTAATTAGTGCATTTCTTAACTTGGGTTATTGAATTTGTGTTGTTCGTATTTGTGAATAAATAGAAGTTGTTTTGAACATGGCTAATCTTCCTTCCGATCCGCACACACTAACAGACGAAGCGGGGCGTCCATTACAAAGACTACAGCTTGTTGCCCAAAATTTCCTAGAACATGCATTTTTATTTAAAGACGTTGGAAAACTCATGAGAATTTTATAGCAATTAATAGTCGTGCGATTATCTTGACAGTTGCGATGTTAAAATAATTAAAACTTTGTGAAGAAAATAAAGTAGCGGTCTCAGGGTTTATTCCATTCCCCCTTCCCCGAGAATTAGATTAAAAAAAAATTGCTGGTAAATGTTAGCGCAACTGCATGAACTCAGAACTAATGCAGCGTTATTAGCACTCACAGAAACTGTTGGATAAGTAGTAAAGATACACATAGTAGTAGTTTTAATACAGGGGCGTGGCTACCGCCATATCAGCCGTATCAATGATACGGGTCCCCCAAGCTACAGGGGGCCCAGCATGTGTAACTACAGTCCCATTAACAAGAATTCCACATCTAAAAAAGGACCCCGAAGGAATCTTGATACAGGGCCCATTCAGAGCTATCTACGCAGTGTTTTAGTATCTACTCGTATTTTATTCTTCTTGATCAAAATATCAAAAATATTTATATGTATGGAACGGTCCACCTATCCGAGGAATCAACAGATCTTTGAGAGAGAAGAACCAAGGGAAACAGGATCATTAGAGTGAAACAAGATCTTTACATGTTAAAGAGCCATTTATGTGCATATGCATGCGCACATGGAGAATGGGAGTGCCCTCCGGTAGCGTTTACTATCAAGACTATAGTGCTCTAATTAATATTTTTATATTATTTAAATACAATCTTATACTTTAAGTAGAGCTTTAAGTTTAATACAATCTTACTTTAAGTAGAGCTTTAAGTTTAATACAATCTTACTTTAAGTAGAGCTTTAAGTTTAATACAATCATGCTTAAAGTAAGATTGTATTAAACTTAATATAAGAACTATCAAATATATTTTTACATAGGTTGTTCAATGCGATAACAAACTTTCAAGTTTCTTAAAACATTTCCATTCCAATAATTGAGTAAGTGCTTCATTCTGTAAGTTAATGTCTGCACTAATGATTGTATAAAAATTACTTTGGTTATACTTGGACATAAAGATTGGAATGCGCATTTAATACTTAACATACACAGTGCGGCAAAAAAGTTTTAAGACTGAGTCCCTAAAAAGAAATGGAAACAAGAAATAAATTCCTGTTTTGCCTTTTTATTCCGAATAGAACCCTCTGGCTTCAATGCACTTGTTATAGTGATTTATTAAGGAATCTACCGCCGTTTGTAAATCACCTTGTGGAATGGCCTGCAAAGCATGCGTCGAAGCTACTTGTAAGGTCAAAATATCCTCAAAATAACACCCTTTTAGTTTCATTTTTCATTTTGGGAACAAGGAGTAGTCACAGGATGCTAAATCAGTGGATGGTTTAACACTCAGACATTATTTTTTGCCAAAAATCGATGAACACCAAGGGAGGTGTGACTGGGTGCATTTTCGTGAAACAAACACCAACTGCTTTCAGTACGATATTCTGGACGAATGCGACGAATTCTGACCATCAAATGTTTTAAAACAGCTAAATAGTACTGATCTGTCATTGTTTGTCCACTTGGAACAAATTCTTTATTGATAATACCCCTAGCATCGAAGAATGTAATAAGTATTGTTTTGATTTTGGATGGAATTTTTTTTTTTTTTGGCTTGCGGTGAATTTTTTGACTTTTATGCCGCACTTTGTCGTTTTGTTTCAGAATCATATATGAAATATTAAGGTTTATCGTCTGTAACAATGGATTTCAATATGTTTGGATCGTTTTCAGTGGGTGAAATTATGTCTCTTGCAATCTGCACTTCTCATTACTTTTTGTTCAGGGGATAAAGTGTGTGGAACAAATTTAGCACACACTTTTGTGTGTTTTGCCCAAATCTTCATGCAGGATGGTTCGAATTGTTTCTTTTTTGACGTTTAAAGAGTCTGCCATCATTCTTAATCACGCACAGTGATCGTTAGCCACGAAATTAAGTACTTTCTCTATAATTCCAGGTGTTCTAAAAGAAATTGGTCTTTCACTACGCTGATCATCTACCTCATCTCTTCCATCCAAAACACGTTTGTGCCACACAAAAACGTTTGATCTACTTAAACAATAGGCACCGTAAGCTTCTTTCATGAGTTGGTATGTTTCCGAAGTACTTTTACCAAGTTTTGCGTAAAATTTGATAACAGCTCTTTTCTTCGTCTTAAAAAATCAACATGAAAAAAATTCACTTCTGCAATGAACGATTGTCTTCTCTCAGCCATTTAACCAAAGGCCATCAACTTGTTCTCAGTGTGTCAGCAGACCATGGACATTATGACTCATGCGCATTTGTACTCATGGTGCCCATATAGTTTCTGGGACGAGTCTTAAAACTTATTTGCCACACTGTGTATATCATTCTCAAGTAAAATAAACATTGGTTTTTCTTGCGTTAAGTCACTTATATTTACGTAACCTTAATATAAATCTTACTGATGAACAATTAGATATATATAGATACATGTGAAATTTTAGATAGACAAATTTACAGGAAAAATAGAAAGGGAAACAATTTTTGCTACACACCGCTTTTTAATAATACAATATATGTAGAAGTCTGAAAAACCGTCCGCTATCGTCAATGACATCAGAGAGACCTCGAGACACATGCTGCTCGTGAACTGAGCTTTGCTAATCCCTGTGACCTAATCAAACTCTAACGAAACATGAATTTTACTTATTTTAGCTGGTTTTCACGTCATTACATTTGAAAGATGCATTAAGGTATCCGACTACGTTTCGAACCGTGATTTTAAAAAAGCGCATAAATGGATAATTTTCATGATATTTAGTGTCACTTAGATTAGAATACATGTATAAAATTGTTTTAAGGACATTTTGACAAAAAAAATTATTTAAATACAATATTTCGGCAAAAAAATTAACTCAGAATAACCTTTTTTCAAAATGTACTCCTTTTGTGAAAAATGCTTCTATTATAATAATATTTTACCTTTATATAGTCTCAGACCTCTGTACACAGGCTCAACTATGATTTTTAAAAAATTCACATTATTTTCAGAGTTACAACCAAATGAAATAATTATCGGCGTTTTTTTCTTAAAATTTATCCTTCTCTGTTGTCGTAAAACATGGATAAACCCACTTCTAAGATATATATTTCAAAAATTCTAGTTGAGCCTTTGTACAGAGGTCTGAGCTATGTACAGGCAAAATATTACTACAATAGAAGAATTTTTCACAAAAGGAGAATGTTTTGAAAATTGGTCACTTTATGTTCGTTTTTTGTCAAAATATTGTACTTAAATAATTTTTATTGCAATACTATTCTTAAAACAATTTTATATACATTTTCTAATCTAAGTGACATTAGCTATCATAAATATTATCCATTTATACGCTTTTGCAAAATCATGGTTTCAAACGTAGTCGGATACCTTAATAGATGTGTTTAGAATCCCTTTATAGATCAGTATTGTTGTGTATTGTGTAATGATCATTCACCACTTGCTAACATCCCCTGACATTTTTTAGTGTTTTTAAATAATTCTCTCTCCCCCCTTATTTCTGTTTAAATAGTAATCCTTATTTTCTTTTTTCTTTTACAAGGCGAACTTCTCATATCAAACAACATCAGTTAAGAGAAAACAGGCGCGAGAAGTCGCTGTACTGTATTACTTTACCTTTTCCTAAAATCTGGAATTCAAAGCAAGAGAAATTCCAACAAGCTATCTGTCACTTGAATCATTGAACAAAAATGACATCCAGTTTTTAGCACTTCTGTTCCTTTTGAACTCAAAGGACGTACTAGTAGGATTCAAAAGGTCCCCACACTGAGCCTATAACGCGGAAAACTTTTGCAATAAAGCGACTACAATAACATTTTTTGGTTATTACATTCTTCCCTTTTCTAAAAAAAGTTTGTTCCAAATCACGTGATCGGTGGGTCGCCACGGCATCGTATTTTGTATGCGGATGTATTTAGTCGTCAGCGATTGAAAGAAATTGCGTTCGTTGAACGGTTAATGGATATTAACTTTTGTGCTTGTTTGGGAAAAAGTGCTACGGAGACTTACGAAATTTTAAAGCAGGTGTAAGGCTGTGATACATTATCCCGAACGCAAGCTTTTGAGTGGCATCGAGTTTTCGGAGAAGGCAGGGGAAGTGTCGAAGACGGCAAACACTCTGGAAGTTCGCAGACTTCCCGCACCGCTGAAAATATTGAAAAGGTTTCTAGGGTTCTCAAACAATAGCAGAATCAGTTGAGATATCCTCAGCCACACATGTCAATGGATGCTGACTAAGCATCTTAACACGAATAGGGTGTGTCAACATATCCTTCCTCGTATGTTAAACGAAGACCAATCTGCAGATGAAGTTATAAGTGCATCGCAGGCTGAATGGATTCCAGAAATGTTTAACTTTTTTAACAGAAACCTTTACAAGCGACGACAAAAGTCTGTTGTTACTCAAGGGTCTTATTTCGAAGGAGGATGTGTTTCAGCAGTTTAATTGGTAATATTTTTTTAAGTTATGGACTCAATCCGGGAACTTTTGATTCCTATTACGTATGTTTACCCAAATATTTAAAAATATATATTGATAAAAAGTATATATATTTTTCAGTTTTAAAACGTATGGAATGATTCCTTACAAGTAATGAGAAATAAGTGCAACTTCAGCATATTGAACGTGCCTATTAGGCGACATTTTAACAGAGCTAGTCCAAATTCAAAATAGGTAGGACAACGTGTAGAAAAAAATAATCTTTCCACGAAGGAGTTAAGGACTTTACAATTTTTGATTACAGGTTGCGACGTCATACGGACACAGGATTGGTGTTCATGGGTCTCGACCCCTATGGTCGTGGCGGTCAGAGGACGCTGCAGAGGAAGGCTCGCTCATGGCACCCCTCCCCGCACGCCTCTGAGGACGAGGAGGAGAGAGAGGAGAGGAAGGCCAAGGTCAAGGCAGAGATCGCGCGGCGGAGGCAGCACATCGAGGAGAATTCCCGGCTGCACGACGAGCTGTACAAGGTCGCACGATTCAGGGACCCAACAGGTGGGTGCACAGAATGTCTTGTAATTTGTCTCCTATAACAAATTTTATTTGCACTAAAGAATATTCAGCATTTTCTCGTGATATCCACTGCGAAAATAACTCTGATATTTAAGTCTGTATGTTGCTATGGGAACGAGTTTTAATCCATTTTCAGTAAGGGGTACTAGGGAAATCTTGACACGATTAATGTTAAATTTTTGTGGCTATACTGTGGTTTAAATAAAACAATTATCAGCGAATAGCTAAAAATTGAGTAACCTATTCTGTTTTTACGCGAACTTCTTTTAGAAGAATTTGATGAATTAAAAAATCAATTTTCTTTTTATTCGACTTATTTTCATTCAGTACGATCTATTTAAATGCTAAGAGGAAAATTTTGCTTTACTTTTATATTTGTTAGTGCAGCACTGGAAAAGAGGAATGTAATGTGATTTCCATTTCTGGGAATCCCTTGATTTTTTTTAATCTCAATTATGGAATTTCGTCTGCTTTGCAACAATTTTTTAAAAATTAAATATTTAAGATCCTAACATGAGAACTTACGGTTTATTACATTACAGAGAGAGAGAGAACGGCCAGATAGAGTTAAATTACAGATTTATTAAGGGGAATTATTTACAAGGGAGGGCTAAAAATTGATAAAAGTAATGAAAGTATCGTAAAAGATAACACATTGAATTCCACGCGGCATCCATCTCACTAGAATCGTCGTTCCTCTCGTTTTCTGCTCTGTCTTCCTTTTGCTGTCGCTATCCTCGAAATGCCTTGGTCGTGCTCTCTTGGCATTACGTCAACGGTGAAAATAGGGGGAATATGACAACGCTCAAATCCATTCCTACAGTATTATTTTTGCTGATTTACTAGGACGCAAACGAATTTTCTCATACATTCTATACATATTTTACACGTATTCTTCGGAAACGTACCAATGGTGTAAAAACAGAATTAGGTACTCTGCCCCACTTAATTTCAAACGTTTTTTAAATGTTTCAAACTCTCTACTGCAAAATTTTTTAATTTACTTAGCATTATATATATGAACTGGAGACTTGACTTGTTAAGAGTTATTAAAGTAGTAGACATACTCGTATACACAGTGGTGTAACGGAGAATATTGAATCCCAAGCCGGATCTTGCAAATAATAGCAAAACTATGACATAAGATTTGGAACCCCTAGAATTCTGAACCCCCCTCCCCACACGATACGGGGGCTACGTTACGCCACTGTGTACACATACACGAAACAAGTTTTTAAGTTATGCCTACAAACGAATAAATTCATACAGCCAACAATTTTTTTGTAAGCCATTATTATTTCTAAGATAAGTATACAAATAAAATAATTTAGCAAAACCGCCTATCTTTAACATGGAAAGCAAAATATTTCAATTTTCGAAATGAAGTTTCAAAAAATAAATAAATGAAATAAAATAAAAATAATTGCATTGACTCTAATGAATGATAAAAAGTGTTCTGTCTTTCCAATCAACATTTAAACGTTTGTGTTTAAACCAGCGCTTCTCAAACTGTGGGGCGCGCCCGCCAAAGGGGGCGTGATAATCTTAGAAGGGGGGCGCGAGCATACTGAAAAGTCAAAAACAAAAGATTATTTCAAAAAATTATTAATTTTTTTAAAGTAAAACAAACAAAATACATTCTGTCATAATGAAAAAAATACGTTTATACTAATATAATACACTTATAAGTGTATGAGTACTGCACAATGTATTTTATAGTTAATTTAACAATACTAAGAACAAGTTTAATAATTACCTGTGGCCTCACCGGTTGGTTATATAAAAATTATATGCAACAATTAACCCTTATCTGGATCATTTGTACGGCTTGTAAATCCCTTACCTGCAGATTAACGGACATGCGATTCACTCCCCAATGCCACCATTTGCACGTATGCACGCATATGTGGTATATTTGGGGGGAGGGAGAAAGGGAAATCTTGTGTGAACTAAGTAAATTCTTCTCAAACAATGTTAATGTCATTTTATTGCATTCCAAAGTCTTCGGAATAATTTTATGGATAGTAGTGAACATATTTCGGGAAGACGTATATATACGTCCTGGGTAATTCACACACTGTCTAAGCGAGACGTTTATACACGCTGGTGGCGAAGAGGTTTAAGTCGTATTGTAGCTTTAGCGTCAAAGTATCGTATAATCTAATTCAATACATCGTTATTGTATGGAGGGGAGCGCGATGAAAATAGTGATTGAATATTGGGTCGCAAGTGTTGAAAGTTTGAGAAGCACCGGTTTAAACATAATTTCCTCTACTCTCTCAAGCATGCCTATTATGTGTGAAGTAGGGGAAGAGAGAAATAATTCCTCTCTTTTCCCCTGCAATAGATGAAAACATTCAGGCTCCTCTGAATTAAAATGGTTAATTTATTTTAACTGTTTTAATGCGCCTAGTCTGTCTGTTGCAGGAGGAGGCTACATAAGTCCCGCGTACGGCGATAGGCTTTACACGAGTCCTATCTCTCTAGAAAGTGGAGGGTCCTCGCAGGACTCAACTCGAGACCCGGACTTGGACCAGGACTATTTCCTTCGGAATCAGCGCTACCCGTACTCCTCCTCGTTTCCCGCCTATGGATCCCACAGAAGGAGCACCGCTCTTCACAGGTAATCCCAATGCACCCATGAAGAATCAAAGGATACTGGTGAATGCATATGATGCACTCTGATAAAAACAAGTAGGATCAATAGACAAACTGATAATGCAAAAAGAGTAAAAAAATTAAGAAAAATAGATACTAGGATTCAGTGGTGTCCTTACGTTAGGTGTCAATCAGCGCGTTTCCTCCTCCTTTTTTTTAAAAAGAATCATGTAATACAATTTTTTTAAAAAAAAAATTTGTTTTCAGAACGAATTAAGGTATTCGACTACGTTCGGAACCGTGATTTTAAAAAAGCGCATAAATGGATAATTTTCATGATATTTAGTGTCACTTACATTGGAATGCATGTATAAAATTGTTTTAAGGACATTTAAACAAAAAAAAAATTATTTAAATACAATATTTCAGAAAAAAATTAACTTAGAATAATCTTTTTCAAAATGTTCCCTTTTGCAAAACTCCTATTATAATAATATTTTGCCTGTCAAGCTCAGACCTCTGTACAGAGACTCGACTATGTTTTTTAAAAAATTCACATTATTTTCAGGTTACAACCCATTGAAATAATTATCGACGTTTTTTCTTAAAATTTCTCCCTCTGTTGTCGTAAAACATAAAATAAACCCACTCTAGGTTATATATTTCAAAAATTTAGTTGAGCCTCTGTACAGAGGTCGGAGCTATATACAGGCAAAATATTTTAAAATAAAGCTTTTTCCCAATAGGGGGAATATTTGAAAATGGTCATTTTATGTTCATTTTTGTCAAATATTAACTTAAATAAATTTTTGTAGTTCTATTCTTAAACCAATTTTATATACATTTTCTAATCTAAGTGACTCTAAATATCATAAATATTATCCGCTTATACGATTTTGCAAAATCACGGTTCCGAACGTAGTTGCATACCTTAAGATAGCCTTTGCTACTTTATACAGATGTCTCTAATACTTATTTTTTTACTTAAAGAAAACAGTGAACATCTCATTTTAAAATACAAAATATTAATTTAAAATAATTTAATAATGTTCTTAACTGCATTAGTTAGTGATCTAGTCTAGTAATTAATTTAGTGATCAATAAGTAATCTAGTCTAGGATGGCCCATTTCTCAATTTTTCCACGAGGTCTTTCTGAACCTGTAAAATGAGAAATTCCTAACATTAAATGAGAGACAGTCACGGACCCTCTAGAAAGGCGTTGGGAACCTCCAGGGGTCCGCGGACTACACTTTAAGAACCACTGTGTTAGAGAGAAAGGGCGGTGGTTACTTAGATCAACTTAATGTAAACACATTTTCTATATTTTTTTAGCTGTTGCATTTTAGAAATCTGTCTTTTCTGGCATTTTTTCTCTCGTTAGCCATTTGCGGTAACTTAATTTCGAAAAACTTTTGGCGCCAAAAATCGGGGGACTAAATTAGGATTTTACAGTAGCATTCAGCGAGAATTATGAAGTATCCATTAAAATCGATAATGATGTAAAGAAATATATAAACAAAATTAGTGACAGGCCGCTGTAGTTTCTTTCAATTTATATCAGGTTTCTTCACTTCAGAAGTATGTATGTTTCTCGTATTGCCAGAAGAGATTCCAAGACCTTTTGGATTTCGCCACTGGTCTCACCACGCATTCCAGATACTTTTTGTCTGTCACAAAATGACAGTACGTATTGAAGTATTCAGACATTTGATTTAACTAAGGAATTGAATAAAAGAATATAGGAAATTAAATTCTAGAAGACTTCACTATGTAATTATGCATGTAGTTATTAATTATATTGATAACTCTCTGAAAAATAACTTTGTTCGGTTCTCCAATGGCATAGAATCACAAATGACTATTTTGGCCACTTTTAGAGAATTGACACCTGATGCACTTGGCACCCTGTTTCTGATGACATTGATTAAATGAACCAAAACTATATATTATACTAATATTACTATTCCGAAAACAATCCTATCATTTTCAAAATATTCCGTGAAACAAATTTTGCTTAAGTAGTTATGTTGTTGTAGTATAACTCACTTTGAATAAAACATTTTATGAAGTAAGTTTTTTCTTTTAATATTTAATCAGCTTTACCCTCTCATGCTATTAAATTGCTTGTAATAGATTTGGTTTGTGAATTGTTTGATGCTAAAAATTCAAAGTTATTGACTATAAATGGCTAATTTATTCCTAATTAAATATTATGGTTTAAATGAAAATAAAACATCATATACAAAAAAAAGTAAGGGTTGTCCAGAAGAAAAGTGGACACGTTCAATTAAAATTAATGATTTTATTGGAAATCAAAAGAAATCGTTCTGGGGGCTGTAACACAGGTCCCATCGTTTCTCTGCAGCATGTCTGTATCTTCATTCTAGAAATAATGCAGTTAATTCTCGAGGAAGTCCTGCCCATCTTCCCTCACTTTATTTTCCAAATAGAAACGTAATACTGTCTTTAATAGCTTAAAGGCCTAAAAGTCAAGCGTGAAAAATCCGGACTGTCCTGCGACTGTTCTAATATTTCCAAACGGTTTTTTAAGTTACCTTGGTTTTACGAGATACGTGTGGGCGGACATTGTCTTGCTGCCCTTCTCGAAAACTTTTACACATACTGTTCAAAGACGTTCGAGCTAAACAGTTCTCTCCATAGAATACCACTGTTTGTCGATAGATGTCCGCATTAAGGCTGTTTCCGGACTAATGTTAAAGAATAGGACCCAAATTCTGAATATTTCTTCAAATAAAAAAGTACTCAAACATTAATATTATATTCTGGCTTCACTATTCTGTAGAGAATCACTTATTTTTCATTCGATTTGATACATTTTTTCTTTTGTAAAATGTGTTTTGCAATTTTTCTCCTATACCGTAATGCTAAAGGAGCTATAGCTTTACGTGTTAAAAGGAAAAACTAATTATTTACGAAATATTTCGAAATTTTAAAAACACCATATTATAAACAAATGCATGAGTTACAACGTCACAAATTCTTATAAAAATTCAGGCATATTTTCTCTCCAAAATGTACTCCGCGTTCAGTTCATGCTCTTGTATATATGGCGAAAACAGCCTTAAGCTCACCTACTGCAATAAGAAACCGTACTTCTCCGCACGTTGTTCCGATTCGAACGCATCCTTATATGGCTCGACTTTACTTTCGATTATAATTTCCTCTACCAATAACAGGTTTAATTGTTAACCTTTTAACTGTCGTGCCCGAGATAATCTCGGGCTGCACTATTCGAAATGTCACGCCAGTATTACTCGGGGTAATTTTGAGCGCATCGTATTGTTTTACCCGAATATATATCGGGAGACGTTTATATCGGCTTCATCTTTGTCAAACCCGACTGATTTTCGGGAAAAGTTAATGTGCGCTCAATTCAATAGATGGCAGCACTTTACTGAAGACTTCAAAGTTAGAGGTTAAAGTTTTTGGTTAAAAAAAATTTGACAATTTGTGTACCCAAATAATCAAAATAACTTGACAGTTAAAGGGTGTGCGGTGTATACTTTTTACCGTCCTTCGTGTAACTGTTTGGTGGCTGTTCTATAGCTGCACTCATTCTAAAGCAATCTCATATGTTCTCTTTTCATTCGGGCAACCCTTACATAGACAGTTCAAATTAAATACCGTGTGTTGAATATTTTTTAAGGACTTGAAATATTTTTTAAAAATTGTTTAAAATAGTATCAGACTAAAATTTAATAAAAACGAACCAATATATATATAAGATAAATTTTGCAAGATTGTTCTGATTATATATTATTTTTAGAAATAATGAGTAACAGAAACATAAACATTTTAAACGAGTTAGTAATAAAAATAATTCGAATTCGTAGATTTGGCAATGCTGTCTAAGCAACAACAATGAAACGAGTAAAATATTTTTATACTCAACAAATAAACTTACTACTTGAAAAACTAAAAACACTATTGGGAGCTGATGATTATGTAATGTATATATGTGAATATGTGCAAATTCTAAAATGCGCAGATTACCCTGAAAGCAATTCATTCAGATCATTATTGTAGAAAATACAGTTTATTTAAGGAGAGGTATTAAGTAAAAAAATTTCGTTATATCTGATCTGACAGCCATTTTGAATTAAATTTACCCATTCACTCAAAAGAATACGAGTTCATTAGTGACATGCACAAATTATCAATGAGAAATAAGCAAAAGTTGTTGAATAAATTGAAGGAATAACATTTAAGATTATTTCCCGAACCGATTTAAAAAAATAAATAAATAAAAAAATAAGATCGAAGTTGTATTAGAAAGAAGTCCTAAGAACATTATTTTTGTTACCACTTGCATGATACAAAAGTAGAAGAAAAAAAAAAATTCAGAGTTTCGATTACGATCACACAATTCAACAGTCCTGTAAAGCCATTTTTACCGTAAATGTTCCAACTTGCTAAGAAAATTACAACATTTTAATGTAAGAGTATATCCGAGAAGTGCTCTATGCCTTTGACATTGTCTTTCAGTTCCTACCCTTGGTCTTACGAGTATCCGGAAGACGATTTACTGTACGATGGTGTGTACGATTACAGTCCTCTCGCAACGACCGACTCCGAGACCGACCTCGCCCCCATGCCACTCTTACCCGACATGCCGACCCGGTCACGCAAGCTACTGCACGATTTGGGCAGCACACCTCTCTACGACAAGCAGCACTATCGCGGTAAGTGCTACTCTTACAAGTTTACAACATAAAATGTTGAACAATTGTAGAGTCTTCTATAAATGGTGCGTTGTTGTTACAATTGCCAAGATATAAAATACCTACGTTAACGTGGCACAAGCTGTTTGTAAATTTACCTCACTCTTCTCAGTACGAATTCTGATCTGAGTAGTTTCACTTTAACAATTATTTCTTTTTTCGAAGTTTTTATGATGAAAGTGCCCTAGGAGCATATTTGGCATATTTTGCGTTTTCAAATAAAAACGCGCAATGAGTATGAGGAATATAACCCTATATAAAGGCCATTTTTTAATAGTAATGTCATGTTAAAATTATTTTTGACATTTAGATTGATTTATAAAACAAAGTTCAGTTAGCGAGTTCAGTTATTACGAGGGTGGATCGGAAAATAAGTTTCCCCTGTATATTGTGGTCAGATTGATTGATTGACTGAATATTAACGTCGCACTGTTCAGCTACACGAGGGCTTTTGGCGACGGACCACGTAATTTTGAACCATGGTCAAGTGACGTAGATGACACCTGAGCTGGTACCCCCCTCTCCTAACTACCACACCAACGGGAGAACGTTTCAGCTCTCGATAGATTTAACGTGCATCGCTGCCCTACCCGGCGGGTCTTTAGTGGTACTGGGCTCGAACTCGTGACAAGGCAAGCCTGACCGATACCTATACCACTCGATTACCGCGGCCACATACTGTAGTCAGAGTTGTGTATAAAGTCAAAACATAGAATGAGACATTAAAGATAAGGCATAACTTTATTTTTCCACATAAGTACCTTGAGACATTTGTCATACTTCTTGATAAGCTTCAAAAAGCCCTCCAGGAAAAACTCAGGACTTTGCATACGGAAGAGGCGTTTAACGGCTATGGGCGAACGACGAAACAGCAGGTGAACGCGCAAGACACCAGTGCGCCATTGGGTAGAGGTCGACAGCGATCAAGCAAATGGTTTCGGAAGAAGTGACCTGGGCTACTCAGATCTGGCATTCTGTTGTTGGATGACAATGCGAGACCACACTCGACGACGGCAATGCAAAACTATATTTCAACTCTTGTTTGAGAGCGCCTACACCATCCGCCAGTAAGTCCTGATTTTGCACCAAGTGACTTTCATCTGTTTCCAGCTTTGAAGAAGAATCTCGCCGAAAGGATCTTTTGAATCAACGCTGAAGTCAAACAAGCCGCTAAATCAGTGCTTTTCAAACTTTCAATATACGCGACCCACTATTCAATCATCATCTTCATCGTGTCTCCCTCCATTTAATAACAATGTATTGTGAATTCAATAATATTATACTTTGACGCTAAAGCTACAATACGACTTGAACTTCTTATGTGCCACTGACGTATATAAACGTCTCGTTCATCCAAATCATTAATTTTCTGGACGTCTATGTACGTCTTTCCGAAGTACGATCTTTTCAGTGCAGTGCTATCCATAAAATTATTCCTAAGGCTTTGGAATGCAATAAAAGGACATTGACAATGTTTGCGAAGGATATACTTATTTCATAGAATTTGCTTAGTTATTTTTTTTTCTTCTCTCCTCCTCCTCAAAAAACATTAAAATACGCTCGTCTACGTAGTAAACGGTGGCATCGGACAGCGAATCGAGTAACTTTTAATCGGAATTTAAGGAATGAATTATAAACACCGTACAAAAATTAACAAGATAAGTGTTAATACAAGCCCATGTGGTCACTGATACTTATCAAAAATTTACTTTTAACTTAATATTGTTAAACTAAAATAATAAAATATACATTGTACAGTACTGATACATTTATAAGTGTATTGTGTCATTATAAATGTGTATATTCTATGTTTTATTATATCACAGAAGTATTTTGTTTGTTTATTTTTAGTAAATTAATAATTTTTCAAATAACCTTTTGTTTTCGACTTTTCAATATGCTCGCGCCCCCTTGTATAATTATCACGCCCCCAAGAGGAGCGTGCCCCAGTTTGAGAAACGCTGCGCTAAATGCTTCTTCCGTATGCAAAACCTTGAGTTTTTCCTGGACGACTTTTTGAAGCTATCAGGCGATATGACAAGTGTCTCACTGTCCTTTGTACTTATGTTGTTACGTTGAAAGTAACATATAATCAAATTTGGATTCTAATGTGTGTGGATGCATCTACTCGATTGTGCTGGGTGCTGTTGGCTTTCTTAAAAGTGTTCCAGAGAAGTCAGTTAAAATGCTTTATTTACACTGCGAGGCAGTAGAGCAATGACCTCACTGTCTGCCTGCTTAAGTTCGGAGTGCCAGAAAAAGAGAATTGCATCATAAGGTAGGGGGCGTGATGTCACTTCACCCCAGCACCGTTCAAAGCACGGCGATTTTCACACATATTTGGAAAAATAAAGAGTTTTGTATTATCTTTAATATCTCATTCTGTTTTTTGACTTTCACACACAACTCTGACCACAGTCGACAGGGGAAAATTATTTTCCACTCACCCTCGACTTAAAATTAATTTGAATTTTAAGTCTTTTTTTTTATTGGAAGTTTGTTTCTCACCACCAACTGGGAGCTATTGATCTTATGTTTTGCGGTTTTTTTAGCATCGTATTACAAAAAAAAAAATTAATTCGTAAATACTAAAATATACTGAGAAGTTATAAATTAGATAGGTTTTGTATTTCAAAGTGTAAGAATTTGTACTAATTACTTTTCATAAAATTTAAAACACATAGTGGGACATTGCAAGCTTTACAAACGTATCTTGTTCTCATGTAATTTAGTAAAACACAAACGGTAACTTCTATATGTTTTTATTTTTGTCAAGTTGGTATGTGGCCACCAACTTCAGTCAGCAGTACGTTCTCTGGAAGTTTTTTTTGCTGTTCAGGAAATTGATAGGCAGTCCTTTGCGTTTGCGACTTGAAAAGCCAGATATCAGTTGTGCTATCCGAAGTGCTAGCAGCACAAATCTTGTGTATGAATATAGTTTCCCATGGAGATTTTAAAAATTAATTAAGTTGGTGGTAAATTTATTTACCACGGCCTTATAAAGGGCTAATACAACTCATCAGAATCGCAAAACAATATATAAACTAGTGTCAATTGTGATTTCAAAAATTCTGATCTAGAAACAACAGCCTCGAAGACGAGCCTCATTCTGGGCTTCAATCCAACCTAGAAGACTAGATTTAGCTATTTAACCATTTACCGAAACCTATGGGGAGTTGGGGGTCGGGAAAATCAACAAACTGAGTCAATGCGATTCACATATTAACAAAAAAAAATTGTCACAGAAGTATAAATAACTTTTTCTGGCTGACAAAACTCAAAATAATGACCCAATAGAAACTCGTGAAATGTGAGGATACGGGATTTTGAGGGGCAAATTTTAGCTGTATATCAGTACAAAAGCATGCTTGTTTTGCAATTTCCAAAAAAAAAAACTTTATTCCTTATAAATGTTGTTTTCTTGCTGAAACTCGAATCATTAATTCTCATTGGACTAAGCTCATGACGACCACATGACAAATGTAGTTATATGTTTTACGTCGAATTCAAAGGTGTCACCAGACTTGCATTTGTAAAATTCAGATACAATTTCAGATTTCATAATTAGGTACATATGTCTAAATGTTTTCAGAAATATTTCCAAAATAAATAAAATCTGGTGCTGCATGGATTTGGTTAATCATTCACAGCTCCTCGTGAGCTTAGAGCCCAGGAGAAGCTACGTAAGGGTGCTTTATCGCTGAATGCTTTAAAAGAAATGATTAAGTAATTAGAAGAAACCAAGACACTGACAATTAACCCAGGCAGGTTTCTTCTAAACCTGTTTTAGAAGAAACAGGAATCATTGAGGGATCACGGGAAAGCCTTGTTTGAAAACATGTGATAGACTGTGAGAAATATCCCTTGTGACATGTTGCCCACGGATGTAGGAAATGTTCTGAGAATGATAGGGTTAGTCTCTGAAAATGGCGGTCGTATTGAATGTGGTCGAGATCTTCACCAGGAAAGTGAATGTAGTGATTAACATTTAACAATTTACTATTTTTTTTTATGTGTTATTATTTTTGTGCGTTGTACTGCGCCATAAATACCCCTATCGGTGGTTATTTAAACTAATATTTTTTATGGGCTCCTACTTCCCGTGTTCATTATTTGTCTCCATACCGAATTTGGTGTCATTTCTGTTGCTATGTCGATCTACAGGTTGCTCTGAGCAGCACCAGTTTAACAAGAATCAATGCTTGTGCTCCAAAATACAATGTACGAAATAGTATTAAAACGCATATTTTTACAACGAGTATTTTCATACTACTTTTTACTTTTGTATAATTTCTCCCTTGCCTTCCTGGGAGCCTTTCATCTATCCCTAAATTTACTTCAATTTGATAACTCTTATTTTAAGACAGAAACTTTAAAAAGCAACTACATTAAAAAAATGCTGGTTTAACGAGTGTTCTGTTTTAAGTATTTTTAATCAGATATATACGTCTTAAAAAATAAATTAACACTAATACTCTGTGCTAAAAAGACTATTTTAAATTTAAGTGATATATTCTTTTAAGAGAACACATCTGAAGTAATTTAAAGGCATTTTAAATTAGAACATCTTTTCTAACGACATGTGATATGTTTGTACTCCACCAGGCGGCGTTGCTTACGACGATTACGTGGAAGATCGACGTCCCCCTCCTCCGCCCCATCCTTCCACTGGGGATCATCAACACCACTCCACCCATCTGCGAAAAGCTCAAGTAAGAACGTACGCACAACTATTCCTTACTCCACTCTTTGGGTAGTGCTTTCTTTTTTATGTTTGCCTATTTCTAAGCTGATAGAGTCAACTCAGAGACTTTGCATGAGAATGTTCGACATCTACAGAAATAAATAAATAAAATAATAAAAAAAAAAAGTAACTATCCATTGAAAAAATGCAAAAAGGTAAATCATCAAAAGTTTTAGAAGCTTCCAAAAGAGTTATACACTCTCATGCAAAGTCTCTGAAAATTTTCATGTTTTAGTCTTTAAATTACGATTTACATCGCTTTTTTTGTACAGATTCTTACATGACTTGAAGAGGCGCCATGAAAAATTTTCTCTTATTCAGCTTCTTGTCCCAGAGAACTAACAATTGAGAAAATAGATCTAGAATCAAGATTGATGACTTTTTAAAAAACAGAAGCAAAAAAAAAAAGTGTTCAGACTATATTGGCCAATCTTCTTGGAGCAAAATGATGAGGTCATCAGTTTAAATGGGGCCCATTGGCAGTGAAGAGAGTGGGAAAGAAACCATTGATTTGTATCGCATATAGTTAAACCTCGTTAAGCCTTTCTGCAGCAGTAGAATGGCTGGTTCAAATTCTTGTAGCAGTTTGAAGGTCAAACTAAATCTCCTGAAATCGCTTCGCTGTTTCTTCGAGCTGTCAATGACAGAAAACATTCGTCGGAAGCAGTTACTTTTTCGGTCTCCCTTGACCACGCTGTCTATCAAATGAACCAGTAATTAAGAAGCGTCTCCAAACTCTTGATTTGATACTTTCAGGACTATTCAGATCTTGGGCGACCTCTATATATTTTTGCGTGTTTGACCTCCCTCAATTCTACCAATTATTCGTCATATTTGACCATCCTTTAAGGTTTCCGACTACGTTCGGAACCGTGATTTTAAAAAAAGCGCATGAATGGATAACTTTCATGATATTTAGTGTCACTTAGAATAGAATACATGCATAAAATTATTTTAAGGACATTATGACAAAAATAATTATTTAAATACAAAATTGTGGCAAAAAATTAACTTAGAATAACCTTTTTTCAAAACGTTCTCCTTTTATAAAAAATGCTTCTATAATAATAATATTTTGTTGCATAAAGTATAAAGACTTCTCCAGATAGTTTGGAGAAGGGTTTTTGAAAAATTCACATTATTTACAGAGTTACAACCATTTGAAATAATTATCGGCGTTTTTTCTTAAAATTTTTCCCCTCTGTTGTAGTAAAATATGGATAAATCCACTTCTAAGTTATATATTTCAAAAATTCTAATTCAGCCTCTATATAGAGATCTGAGCTATATACAGGTAAAATATTATTATAATAGAAGCATTTTTCATAAAAGGAGAATGTTTTGAAAATGGGTCATTCTATGTTCACTTTTTGTCAAAATATCGCTCTTATTATAATAATATTCTTAAACCGATTTTATATACGTTTTCTAATCTAAGTGACACTAAATACCACAAATATCATCCATTTATACGCTTTTGCAATATCACGGTTCCGAACGTAGTCGTATACCTTAAATAAGGCCTTCTGAGTTATGACTAATGATAGTGACCACTCCCTTTAACCAACACTAGTGATCACTCCCTTTAAGCGACACTAGTGATTGGAATTTCAATATGCGTCTATTCCGCACAGCATTCTCAGTCATCGAATTTGTAAATTTTCGGCGCTAACTTATGGAATCCTATGATATCTTTTTTAATGGAAACCCTTTCCCGAAAAACAGCGTCAAGGCCCTTTTTTATTACATCCTAAAGGAAAAAAATTTTTATGGTTAGCATTTAAAAATATTTAAAAGCCCTTTTTAAAAATTTTCTATTATAAAAATTTTTTTGACTGTATACAGCTCAGACCTCTGTACAGAGGCTCATCTAGAATTTTTGAAATATATAACTTAGAAACCGGTTTATCAATGTCTTACAACAACAGAGGGAAGAAATTTTAAGAAAAAAAACGCCTATAATTATTTCAATTGGTTGTAAATCTGAAAATAATGTGAATTTTTCAAAAACCATAGTTGAGCCTCTGTACAGAGGTCTGAGTTATAAACAGCAAAATATTATTATAACAGAAGCATTTTCAAAAAAAGGGAGAACTTTTTTAAAAAAAGGTTATTCTAATTTAAATTTTTTTTCCAAAATATTGTATTTAAATATTTTTTTTTTGTCAAAAATGTCCTTAAAAAAATTTTTTATCCCCATGTTTTCCCCAATCTAAGAGAACTAAGTATCATGAAAATTAACCATTTATGCGCTTTTTTTAAATCACGGTTCCGAACGTAGTCGGATACCTTAAGCGTCAAAGAAAAGAATAATTGAATTCAATACATTGTTATTTGTATGGAGGGGGGGGGGCGATGAAAATTATGACTGAATCTGTGGTCGCAAATATTGAAAAAGTTTGAGAAGCACTTCATTAAAGACAATTAAGATAAAGAGCTAAAAAATTTGAGCCAATATTTCTCTTAAAATTTATAAACCTTTTTTAGTTAAATATTAATAAGCGGAATCCACACACAATAGATTTTTACTCCTTTCTATACTGAAATATATTCACACTTAAGAACCAATTAAGAGCCCCAGCAAGTATTTCTCAAAAAACTGTTACTCATAAACGTGCACCTTTTAAGATCCAGTGTTTATGATAAGGTATTTGAAAAAATGTTGAATGAATTCATGGGTATAAACTTTCTCATGGCACTTCTTCAGTTTTCCTTCGAGATTGTTTAGTAATTTTCTGCCTGCATAGGTTGATTTTATACTATTAAATTAGTTTATTGCTAAAAAGCAAATCTAATCTCCTTTAAATCACAAAAAAAAATCTCAAATTTTCTTTTTTTTTTTGTAGGATTAATAGCAAAAGTTGCTTCTACACAATAAGTGGATAAAAATTAATGATTAATTACTTGGAATATTTTTAATAATTTGATTTGATAATTTTTATCATCTAAGTAATTAATCAAATATTGTTCATTATAATAGCCTTTATATCCTTTTTGCTTAGAAGGAAACAACAATAATTAAAAACTGATAAAAATGAATCAATCATCTCAGAACTTCTCTGACAAAATTCTTTTTATTTGACTGTCCTCAATCAATAAAGTTATTAACATTTATTGTCCTTAAATATGTCGGAGTAGTTGATTAAAAGCTGCAGCATATAGCTTTTACAAACATTAACTGAACATTTCTATTTCTAACTAAACGCTGTATTTTCTCACTCCAAAGTAAACAAATCATAATGATTAAAAATTACTCAAATGCTTAAATATTTATAACGGTATCAAAATTATTTCATGATTAAATATTTGGACGACAAACTTCTAATCATGACTTAAAAAAGCAACTTAATGAATTAATAAGAAATTATCAATTTTTCTGTGTATGTGTTTTATTTAAAGAGATTGTAAAGACGTTTTCCTTTTTCCCTTTCCGCGTTGTCTTTTTTAGAACCCCGAAAACCAAATCAGAATTTCGACCTTTTCCCCAAAAAAAACTTTCCCAAGAATCCCAAGGGCCCTTCCCCCAGGGGGTATTTTTTTAAAAAACCCAAATCCAAACCCCCTTTTTTTAAAGCTTTCCACTTGGTTTTGGGGTCCCCCCCAAACAAACAAAATCTGCGCCGTGCAGCAGAGATAAACTCATACTAACTGTAAATGATACTCTTGACGTACTGAGGTATTGAATATGGGATACCAGCTGATGTGTGAATTTCGCTACCCGATTATTGTTGAAACGAAGTGGGCTGACTTTTAAAAGATCTTTTTAAAAGGAAAAAAAATAAATAACCCAAAACATTAAATTTAAAAGGGTCAGTCAAAAAACACAAACGAGCTTTTTTAAACTGTTTACAAACCTTTTTAATAATTTACCCCCTAGTCCCAAAAAACCCAAACTTTTGGACACCGCCCCCTTGTTTTGAGATACCTCAAACTTTCATATTAATTGCGCAGAAAGAGCACAAAATCTGCTTGCTGGACACTTTGCAGACACCTGCTTGCTGACTTATGAGAAATTCTGATCTTAGAGCAGTCAGTAAAATGCGTGCATTTAGGCAAACGACCTGGAGATTTGCTATAAGAATTCTTTAATAAAACTAATAATAAATAGATCGATCATTAATATCGAAACATATTCTCCTGAATAATTTTTCAAAACGTCGATCTGTTTTATAATTGGGTCCCCTTTTTTTCATTTAGGAAATTTTTTTTTATTGGTCCTTCACTCCTTTTAAAAATTTTCCCTTTTTAGTAAATTTTTGGTTGCAGTTCGACTTGCTTGAACTACTATCTACTCAATGATTCACCGATCATTTCTACCCAAAATAAAACCAAAATAGTTGATCTTTTCCGTCAGCTATACACAGAAGTTCCTGTCGACATCAATGTATTTTAACTTTTCATTAGCTCGCGTCGAGAGAATTTTTTTGCTTTTATTTGGGGGAACTAAAAAATAGTGGGCCAAAAGGGCTTGTATAACCTCTTATTTTTTTTTTTTTATTCTTCCTTTAAAATTTCGAGTAGAAAATACCCCAAATTTAAAATCTTAGAAAAGTACTTTTTCGAAGTAATAGACTCTATTATTTAAAGTTAAGATTTTATAAAACTAATTGTTTTTTGTCTTATGATGCATGAACAAAAGCTATCAGCGAGTTTAAAAGAAAGCAGATTGTTTCTATGCGACAAAATGGCTTGAAAGTATCTGAAATTTCAAAACAACTTAGAATATCAAACAGAAGCGTAATAAGAATATATAAAGCATATTAAACTAAGGGTAGCACAAAAGTTTTATCATCCAGGTAACATAGATCCAAAAAAATGATAAAATGTGATGAGAGGAAGTTGAAGCAGATTGTAAAAAAAATATATGGAAAACAGACTCTATTGACAATTCAGCCAATTACAAAGGAGTTCAGTTTAAACTGGGAAACAAAGGTCTCTCACAGAACAATACGAATAGAAATTAAACTTCTTGGGCTCGAAAGTCGACGACCAACACGCAAATCCTATTTCTCAGCTTTAAATCGAAAAACCGATATATGCTTGGGCTAAAGAATACAAAATCTGGAACGTAGAAATGTAGAAAAAAGTTGTGTGGACCGATGAGAGCCGTTTTACACTTTTTACAAATAAATGATAACAAAGAATTCCCCAGGAACAACATAAAGCTCTTCATCCAAATTGCATACAGCCAGTCATGCAAGTCATTTGGTTGGAATACCATTCCTTATCATTATAAAAGTTAACAGAACTGTAAATGAGTACTAACCTCATCTAGAAAATGTTGCTAAGCCATTAATGGAATATTGGTTTCCAGATGGTGAAGGAATATATGAGAACGACAATGCTACTCCCCATAGGGCCGAAACTAAACAAATCCGGATTTAACAATAACCATGGTGTATTTCATCATCTGAAATGGTCATCAAAAGAGCCAGATGTTAGTGTAATCGAAAATCTGTGGGATGAACTGGAAAGGCATTTAAGAGAGGTGAATAACCCTCCAATTAATGTCAAAGAACTAGAAGTATCACTTCATAAAGCATGGTCTGAAATCACTGTAGAGACCTACCAGAAGCTTATTACATCAGTACAACGATGAATTAATGCTCTATACCAGTGCTTCTCAAACTTTCAATATTTGCAACCCAATATTCAATCATAATTTTCATCGCGCCCCCTCCATACAATAACAATGAATTAAATTCAATAATACGAAACTTTGACACTAATTCTACAATACGACTTTAACCTCTAAAATGCCACCGGCGTATATAAACGTCTCGCTCAGCCAGTGCGTTAATTGCCCCGGACGTATACATACGTCTTTCCCAAGTACCATATTTTCTGTGAAATGCTATCCATACAATTATTCCGAAGGTTTTGGAATGCAATAAAATGGCCTTGACAGTGTTTGCTTATTTCAGAGAATTTGCTTATTCGTTCCTTTTGTATCTCTCCACCCTCTTCAATACATCACATACGCTCCCCTACGGTTTAAAAGGTGGCATTGGGGAGCAAATCACGTAATTTTTAATCAGCATTTATGGGATTTATTATAAATCGTACAAATTATCAAGATAAGTGTTAAATTTTGCCCGTAATTTTATATATCACAAGCTCATTGGTTCATATAATTATTAAACTTGTTCTTAACTTAGTATTGTTAAATTAATTATAAAATGCATTGCCCATTACTGATATATTTATAAATATATTATATGAGTGAAAATGTGTGTGTATTTTATTTTTATTTTGTCAGAATGATTTTATTTGTTTACTTTCAGTCAGTTAATAATTTTTTTAAATAATCTTTTGTTTTCTACTTTTCTATATGTTTGCACCCCCTTTATAGGGTTATCACGCCCCCTTAGGGGGGCGCGCCCCACAGTTTGAGAGACACTGCTCTGTACAAAGCAAAAAGTGGAAGCCTCAAATATAAGATGATATGATAAATCATTAGGCCAGTATGTTTATTGAACAATGTTTTCAAAATAACCACCACTTGCTGCAACCACATGGCACAGTCTGAGGACAAAATTTTCTGGTGCCCATGTAATTATTTCAGCTGGAATGGTTAGATGCATATCAAACCATTCGTTGGCGAACTAAATGTTTCCAACAATGGTTTCATAAGCTTCCAATTACAGCAGCACTGAGTTCGCGAACGTCTCGTGTGCATTAATGTCATGAGCATTCAGAAGTTGGTGAGTCTAAATTTTGTAATGAGACATTTGAACACTGTGGTGAAGAACGCGGTGTGCAGTTATTTGTTGAAGTTCATTCAGCCAAGCAACACGGTGAACTGAAATTTTTCCCGGTTAAAGTTTTTTTGAACCCGGGACGTAAACATTTGCCCGGGGAAATTCGCTTTTTGGGGGGCCCGGGATATTTCCGGGAATTGTAAAATAATGGCATTCGGGAAATTGGGGTATTTTTTAAGATTTTTTTTGGTACAGCTTCCCAGTCTGTTTTGATTTCGAATTTTCTGTGGAGAGGGGGCCCAACCCCCATTCCCAAAAAGCAGAATGCTGAAAAACCCTTAATATACATAACGAGAGAGAGAAAGAAAGAGAGAGGAGAGACATTTTAGGCGTAATCTTTGATTTAATCTTAAAGTATTCAGGAAAGCATTATGATGTTGTGTGACGGCATATTCTTTTATTAGATAACTTTGTTTTCTAATTTTTACATTAGAAGACATTCACAACATGTAAAGGCAGGAGAGCAGCATAAAATCACGTGAAACATTGGGTAGTTCTGATCTTCTTTCATTCCAAAACCCTCATTTACTCAAATCATTTCGAAACTTCTCGAATGCACTACATAATCACATGATTTAATCTTTATAAGCTAATTGATCAGGTCTGGTGGATTATAAATACTGAGGTGGATCAGATCAATGTGTAATAAGATTTTCGCAAAACTCGTTCCTAAGCATTGCAAAATCAAAAGATGTCGCTAAATATAGTAACCGTTTATTAAACAGGAGTGGGAATTGGCTGTATATCACGGCATTTGGTTACTTCACACATACACTCTTACTTAAGCAAAAGGGCTTCAGAAAAGAGTTCGCTAAAGATAAATTTGAAAAATATTGAGTGAAAATATTCTTATGTCTCCTTTGAAACATAAGTGAAGCTTCTTTCTAAATTTTGGAACAATACAATCTATGGTGGGAATATCTATATTTCCAAGAAAATATACAAACATTCAAATTTATATGTAAGATTATTTATGTTGCGATTCCGTGAAATCCTTAAATCGAACCCTAAATATGCATTAAAAACAGTTTAAATCAAAGCAGCGAAACGCAATATATATCCGCGATATTTCAAACACTCATATGAGCATCGTGTATTGAACGATGACAGTGACGATGATGAATAAGTCATTTATTGCTTTGGGTTGACTAACAGTCACGTGATGTGTTTTCCCAGGTAACGGCCTTGGGATGAAGGTGGTGGGCGGCAAGGAGATCCCAGGGAGCAACGGCATGATCGGAGCCTACGTCGCGCGCATCTATCCAGGAGGGGTGGTCGAGACGCTGGGTGAAGTCAGAGAAGGTTTGTATGTGCATTTACTTCTGCCTTGATTGATCGATGATTTCATAAAAGTAATTTTATCTTCTTTCTTCAAGGAGACTAAATATCCATTTTTTAAAAAATAGTATTAATTTATTTTATTGAAACTGAATTTATTATTTTTAACAATGAAAAAAAAAATTCTATTTTGTTTTTTGATCTTTGAATTGGTTATACAGAAGGTCGTTCACCCTTTCTGAAAACGATTTTGATCGTTAATTTTTATAAATTAATACCGCATTTTTGGCAATTGGCTTCTATCCGATAGCCATGATTCTTAAAAATAGCTCTAGCTCAAATTTTTCACAAAAGTAAACTATTTCTTAGTTTTGTCATGCAAATTTTGCTCCATTCCTCTTGAATTGTTTTCCAAAGGCCGTTCAATGTTCTTGGATGCCGTTTTTCTAAGGCTCGTTTTAATAAACCGAAAGCACAAAAGTTGATTGGAGAAGAACAGGGTGATTTTACACGCATTTCATCAAATGTGATACCAATGCCACTTTCTTCCTTTTTCTGATTCTTTCTTTGCTAAATAAGCGGCAGTTGACTTAGTATGACTAGAGGCTTTGTCCATATGAAGCTCCACTTTATGTTGTTGTTTTTGATCTCGATGTTTAGCCAAGCTAGATCAAGTCCATGTTCTCATTTACTCTCAAAAAGTCCAATAATGTTAGAGGGTCTTCATATAGATCTTTGTTTTGAAAGCCCAGACAGTCAAGAATGTGTGTTCTGGAGATGCCTGGCAGTCAGAATACCTTACACAAGTTGGAAAAACTTTATTTCCATCCCTAAAAGTCAAAGTTCGGAGGTGGCTATTCCGGAAACGAGTCAGAATATAGTTTGTTCCTTCCTGCTGCATTGAAGGAAAAGAGAACCACCAGGTTGTTTTATAACCTTACCATATAAGATTGGAATTTCTTCTTCAAAAATTGTTTTTAAAATATTCTGCTAATAGTAGAGTGAATTAATTGTGGCTTTACTTGAGACTTTCTTGATTTTTAATTCGCCGTTGTTGGAAAATCTTACAACTCTATCCTGAATCTTATTGGGAACTTTGTTGTACACTGACGAAGCCATTTCGTGCGGTGATTCCCGTCAGTTAAGCAATAGAAAATTTATCTTTTTTTTTACTACAGTCGCTTAAATATACCTATGCCTACTCGAGTGTTATTACAAATTTCCATTTATCAGCAACTAGGTGGTTTTTTTTTTAAAAATTTTCCTCAATTTGCTTCTTTTCGCAAATATTTTTTAAAAAGGAGATGAACTTTAGGTTTAAACATTTTTTTAAAATTTTTTAAATCTTTGTGAATGATTTTAATGACATTGCCGGAAATTCCTAGTTTCGATGCAATGAATCTTTGAGTCGGTGGATTTTCTTTTAGGACCAGAGACTTCACTTTCTTGATAGTTGCTTGCGTTTGAACCGTCTTAGGATGAAATTTCGTGGTCATGTTTTCCTTTTTACTTTCAGCTGGACGTTTTTTCCCTTCATATTTAACATCTAATAAATGCCTTTTATTAAAATGCAATAACTGAGATTTTTATACCTCTTTGTAATTTGTTGATATGAATATTTCTCCTCAGAGAGCACAGTTAGAAATTTTGAACCATATATCACCTTTAGAAGCCATTTTAAAATAATTCTTTTATTTTACATTCGAATTAAAAAAACATTAGTAGACGATTATTCTGAAGTTGCCAAGATTTTTTCTCAAAATGCAAACGAGAAAATAAATTACAATTTTTTGTAATTAGAGTGATATTTACATATATATGGGAAATTAAATGTTGACAAATATTAAAAATTCATTCCCCAAATAAGATCAAAACTACAATTTAAATGTTCATCTTTGTCGCATTTGCCAAAACACTGTAGAGGTTTCCTGAAAATCAAGGTTCTTTCATTTCTTGAATATCGCACTATAAAACGCTTTCTATACATTTCTGTGTAGGAAAAAAGTATTTCAGAGTCAACAGAAATTCTCCCAGTTTTGTTATTGTTAGCCTTATATTGAATTGTTTTGAGTGTGTAACGAAATATGAAACCGTTTTTGTAGAAATTACCCAAACTATTACCTCATAAGAATTATATATTACTTTTGTAAATGATGTTGATCGCTATTTGGTACAGGTGATCAAGTTCTAGAGTGGAATGGCGTTCCTCTGACGGGTAAGACCTATGAAGAGGTCCAGAGGATCATAGCGTCGTCCGGGGACGAAGTGGAAATCGTCATTCGAAGGTCAGTGAGATGAAATCTTTTCTATAATGATCTTTTTGTTATTTTAGTAATACATTTTTAATCATTTAGTAATACATTTTTCAAAAAACCATTACTAAACTATAAAACCTACTTTGCAACTCACAATGTTGAGGGCTTACTATATAGATCACTCTGCAGCAAACCTTTAGGAATCAAAATGTGTAATGACTGGGCCGAATAGGAATTCTTTTTCATCCTAGCAGTCTAACGTGTACATGGCATAGCTATTGACTGGCAGGTTGGTGGTTGAAACAAACACTCTTGCTAAGGTCAACAATTAAACGCCGAAGTGGTGACCCGGACGTAATCTCAAATTATAATGTGATATTAACTTGTATGCTCCTAAAGCAACTTGTATGTTTCTAAAGTGTTTATGAATTTCATCATAAGCGAATATTGTTTTTATAATTATAAAAAAACTTGATGGCTCGGCGATACAGTCTGCTATTTCCAAAAAGAGCTCTTTTTCATTATTTACTGTTATTATTATCAAATGTGTTAAAATGTGTTGATTCTTGTCATGTTTGGAATGTTCATTTTATTCGGTTGTTTCGAATGAAACCTATCCAATAGACTCCTCTAAAATCATGCTTAATGGGCTATTGATAATTTTGTATTTATCTCACTTTATTTTCAAATTTGGGGGACTTTTAATAAATGCGAAAACGTACGTAAAAATGCATCATTTACTGAAATTGGTAAGTTATTTTTTTAATAACAATATCTTTAAAATTATAAATTGTTTCAATTGAATGGGATTAATTTTGATTTCATAAATGAATATTATGAACATATCCTCAAATTCTGACATTGCTCATTTTTGTCTATCACTCCAATTGGCTAAGATAATACATGTACTTTTTCAGCGACTTCAACATGTTGACAAGTCGTTCCTCTTCTCATCATCACCATCACCATCAGCAGCAACCGCAAAACCGGCGGAGAGGAGAAGGGGAGCGGCATGGCGGACACCATCATCAGTCGGGGGGTTACCGCTCGTCTAGGAGCGATGCTGATGGCTACAACCATAACTATGACAACGAGGACTATTACCAGCCGCCCGCCGACGAAGGTGAGCTTTCATTTTTTCCCCTTAATAAATGTCCTTCTCGGAGGAAAACAAGTAACATTTAATATAACTAATTTTATGATGGTGCAGCGGCGCATCCTTCTGTAAGTCACAAAAGGTCACTAAGGTCAGAAATAAAAGTCATTGACGACTGGCCCGAACAGGGATTCCTTTCGTCTCCGTCGTCAAAGGCATGCACGGCGTCCACTTCTGATCCCAAGGTGGCCAGCTCAAATAACACTGCACCAAGCATCGCTCAAGGTCACCATGTGTTTTCCTCCCCACCGTCATCAACAGCTTGTCGCCGAAGTGGTGACCCAGGAATTGAACACTAGATGGCAGCACAGCCTAACGATACTGGTTGATTATGCATTCGCTCTTATAGAGAGTCTAACTAAAACATTCTCAATAAATCACGACTAGTGATTCAAAAATGAAAACGATGCACGCGTCAACTAGATCCGCCATCTCAACAAGAGATTGCCCTCCACGTCAACGGAAAATCGTTCCAACAACACTCAAACCTACTAAAGATGTATAAAAATTGCAGAAATTTACTGGAAAAACAACCTTCTCTCAGGATCGTTCAGAAAGTCGAACAGAAAAAACAACTTTCCTCTCTAGGAAGAGGGTATGCAGCGGCGCCTCCTTCTGCAAAGACACAAAATGACAAGGTACAGGAATAAAAGCCCTCAACGACTGGCCCGAATAGGGATTTCTTTCATCTCAGTCGTCTAAGGCATGCACGGCGTAGCTACGGACCGGTAGGATCAAATAAACACCCTGCCAAGGTCAACGGCTTGTCGCCAAAACGGCAATGATGTTAGTTTGTTTTCAAAAGCATGAAATATCTCATTAGTTTCAAAACCAAACAATCTTTCATTAACCCCTTAATAGCTAATTGGAGACGTTGTTCATTCAATGGTGTTACAATGGACTTTAACATTTCCCAGATATCAAGAACAATCTTCGTGCTTCGACATTGTTTTATTTCGAATGATCAAGATTCTCAACGGTACCGCAAATTTGTACTTCTAGGTAAAGGAAAGGGGCGCATCAAATTCTGTATTTTTGTATGGCAAGGGATAAATTTGTGAGCGCTTACTTTTTCTTTCTCATTCCTTTGACTTCTTTAATATTTTGTCGAACATTCTTATTTGAATTCACTGCCCTTGTGATTTCTATTGTACTTTACAGAATCTGAAGGTATTCCGACTAATTTTAATTTTTTATATAGAGTTTTTAAAATTGAATATATACTTATATAATCAAGTTTTTGAAGACAACATATATACTATAATTACATTAAATGTGTTTGTAGAAGTTTAATTTTACCTAATACACCATAACTCCTAAGCTGTCCGTTCTTCTTTCAGGAGTAAATCATTCGAACTATGCGGATCATCGCGGGGGGTCCTCGTCTCCCTCCAGGGGCTATCACCAAGGCACCAACAGACAGCAGCAGAGAATAGTCTCCCCCGTTGGGGAGAAGGAAGACAGCTCGGACAACAAGGTGAGCAAGTACCTTCTTGGGTCAATCCTTTCCTTATCGTTTCGAATGTAGTCTCAGTGCGCAGTTCAATGAATGTATTATTCTTCAAAAAATGAAGGCCGCGGAAGCTGAGTGGGTTTGATCGCGAACTCGTGGCTGGCGTGCTCGAGTAGTTGTTTCGAAACCTAGTGTAACTGGATATCCACTGTGAGAGCTAATGCGCGTTAAGTTGTTTTTCCAGCAAGTGAATAACCAAAGAAAGAGCCCTAGTATTATCGCATTTATTTCTGTACTTAATAGCATTTTAATATACGGTCTAATGAAATTACTTTTTCTAAAGAAAATCCACGAAATATTTGCACTCTAAATCGTTTAATTGAATATATTATTAATATTTTGTTATGAAATGATGAGATGTGGAATTAAAATGAATAAGATATAATCTATCTACAAAATCTGTAAATAACTTTATTCATTCAACAGTAATTATTTAGGACACACCTTTTATCTGTAAATAAGATATTACTATTTTTTAAAATTCAAATTTGTTTTGAATTTTAGCTAAACGATAACATCAATATTTTATTAGGGACAAATGTTGAGTATATATGCAAACAGAGAGAGAGAGAGAGGGTGATTATAGAATTAAAATCCCCCTTCCAAAATGCTGTAAAAAAAAAGAAGCTCAGAATGACTTGAAATTCGAAATAAATATGAAATAAAGAAACTGTAAGAAAAAATGGTGCGTGGAATGCCACGCGATAGAAGTCAAACTTCTTTGGCGATGTTGGTGGTAAATGCAGGAATACATTTAAGAATATTAAACTGCTGGGGGAACTTATTTTAATCAAATAAAATTCGAACTTCATTTATTGTATGAAAATAATACTTTTTTTCAATTTTTTACATCATTATTTTCTAAGAAAGAAACAATAGGTTTCTGGTAACTGAAGTAGGATATGAAAATACTCGATTGTAGTCGATCAAGAAGAAAACGTGGTTCTGTATCTTGTTCCTTCTCTAGCATCAGTATGTATTGTCAAATTCAGTGTCCGTTTCAAGAATTAATGAGTGGCTTTGCTTCTTCTGAAGCAAAATTAACATTAAAGTCTCCAGTTAAGATAATCGGCTTTGTAGCATGCTTTAATGTCTTCTAAATTAATTCCTGGTAAAATATTTTTTTGTGCTCAGCAACAGGCGTTCTCAAATCATCTCTAAACCATGATCTATCATAAATCGAACACCAGTGACCGAAAGGATTATCAACGAATCGCTTTTGAAAATCTTTGTGGGAATTTTTACGGCATTTTTCCTCTTTGTACATTTGATTTAGGCATTCTGACTAGAATTAATAATAATTAAACGCAACTGAGAATTAAAAAAAGAAACTAGCCACCGAGCACATCACCATGTAGCCAACCATCTAAGAAAATATTTCAAAAAGGCACGCTTCTGCTGCAAAAGCTATTTTGTCTACACCATAATGCACGCACTGCAACTCATATAACCGTTGATAGATGCTCCCAGGTATGGGGGAAAAGGACCCCAATCGGAAGGTGGGGAAGTTGACCAATCAGAGAGGTGGCAATCATCCACCTTTTTCCCCGATATGACGCAAGTCACGTGGTACCCCCGTTCCTCCCTTTTCCCCTCCTGTCACTATCCCCCCTCACCATGGCCAGATTGGGGGGAGGGGGAGACTACTCGTTCGTTTTTTCACCCCAAGCAAAATAAATTTCTCATTCACTGGGAGCCCAAAGAATTTCACTTAAAAAAGTTCCAAAAGGTACGTGATCAAAAGGGTTTGATGGGAACCGATTTTTCCGCTTTTTCCCATTCAGTGTGATACGATCTTTCAATGGTGAATGGCTTTTCATAACAGTTTTTTTGTTGAATGTTTTGGGTCTTTTTTTTCCATCAAAACCAAACAACCCGGGAATTAAACAGACAGTTTTTAACCCATGTCCCGTTTAATTCTATTCAAACTGTCACCTGTAGCGGAATCAACTTTCGTCATGCCGCTTACAGCGCCCTCTATTGACACACTTTGGAACATTTTTTCTTATTCCATACCATTTCGCCTTCGTCAATCATTTTCAATTCACATTTGAAGTGTTTCTATCTAGTGGTTCTTTTTTACAACCTTTTGAAAATAGGAATTTAACTATAATTACCCTGTACACACATTTTTTATATGTAAGAACAGGCATCTTGAATTTCTTATGCATGAAAGTGTCAAAAAATATTTTCTTATAAAAGTAGTGCATTGCTGACGTGCTTAAGTCCACCGAAATATTAAATTTCTCTCTCTGTCTCTCTCTATACATATCGTAATGGCGACAACTGAGTTAAGGCATTCAGTAAAGTACAGGAGATTGCAAATTTATAATTTATGATATATACTTACTGAGAGACAACTGAACGAAAATAAAAAGGAAAATCATAGTATGACTTCCCTGTAATTCATTTGGGGGGTTGATTTCATTCACGAATAATTGCTACGGTATCAATGAAATATTTTTTTCGTCGTTTCTCGATTACTTTATTGAAAGCAGTTGTCTATTTCCCCTTCAACTAGTTGGCATTTTGCCATGATTCTCATCGTAAAAAGGAGCGTAAAAAATGTTTTGTTTGAAACCGAAATAACCTATAGAGAATATATTTTTTCCCTTAAATTTCTTACTCTCTATTTTCCTGGGCTCAAAATCTATTAGTTCACTCTTTAAGCTTTGTTTAAATTGTTGATTTTTATGTTTTTTTTAAGCATTATTAATTATAATTACAGTAAAAATACAATTTTTAAGCCCTTCTGTTTAATACTTTGTACTGATTGTGGTAATATTTATTTGTACACACATATATTCACATTTTTCCTTTCATTTACAGGAGAAGTACAGGGCGGAGGATATTTCAGGTGAAATACAGGTAAGTGTCATAAATTGCATTTGAATACTACAGGGTATGTAATGGATGTGTTATTCAATTATTTAATTGTTATGAAATCTTTTGTTCAAATGTACACAACTTCTTTTCCTAATCAGTGCTTGAAACTTTAAAGTTTTTTTTTTGTATCATTGCTTGTCAATTCTTAAAGTACATGCTCTACTTAAAGACTGGCATTTACACAATACAACATAAGAAAAAATTCGAAAAATTATGTACAGCATTTTAATATTAAGATTTGAAAACGAAACTGACTTTGCCGTCAATATTCCTAATTCCTTTTACAAGAAGATAATGAGATATTCTTGGAACCAAGAATACATCATTTCAAATAAAGGGAGCTTAACAAAGAAATTTTTTCAAACCATTAATAAGAGACTGTCACATGCCATCCCATTTATACTAATTATAAAATAACCCAAATTCCCACTGGTCATGGCGACTTTAAAAGCTATTTGAATAAATGTAATTTGGTTCCATCCTCCTCCTGTGATTGTAATATTTATTGGTGGCTAGGAAAATGCAGAACATGTGCTCCTTTTGTGCTCCAAGTTTGTCAGAGAAAGAAATATCCTAAGACTGGCTCTCAAGGGACTTAATATAAATTGGCCTCCGAATTTTCGCCAACTTATTTCCGCCAGAAGTGCTTTCGAAAAGTTCTATAAATTTATTGTAAAAATTTGTAATCCTTCATGAATTTCAAAATTTTTTTCTTTCCTTTGTGATGAGTGTTTCATACTTACTTCTGTAAGCCCCGTGTTACACTTAGTGGTCCATGAGGATTTATAAATGTTTTCAATAAAAAAAAATGTTATATTCATTTTACTAAGGTATCCGACTACGTTCGGAACCGTGATTTTAAAAAGCACATAAATGGATAATTTTCATGATATTTAGTGTCACTTAGAATACACGTATAAAATTGTTTTAAGGACATTTTGACAAAAAAATTATTAAAATACAATATTTTGGCAAAAAATTAATTTAGAATAATCTTTTTTCAAATCGTTCTTTTTTAAAAAAATCTTTTGTAATAATAATACTTTGTGTGTGTGTGTGCTCTCTCTCTCTCTTATATAAAGTAAAGACTTCTCCAGAGAGTCTGAACTAAGATAATTGGAAAAATTCATATTTTATTTTCAGAATTACAACCAATTGAAATAATTACCAGCGTTGTTTTTTTCTTAAAATTGCTCTCTTCTGTTGTCGTAAAACATGGATAAATCCACTACTAAGTTATATATTTCAAAAATTCTAGTTGTGTCTCTGTACAGAGGTCTGAGCTATATACAGGCAAAACATTATTACAATAGAAGCATTTTTTACAAAAGGAGAATATTTTGAAAATGGGTCATTCTATGTTCATTTTTTGTCAAAATATGGTAGTTAAATAATTTTTTATTGTGATACTATTAAAACAATTTTATATATGCATTTTCTAATCTAAGTGACACTAAATATCATAAATATTATCCATTTCTACGCTTTTACAAAATCACGGTTCCGAACGTAGTCGGATACCTTAATACAATTTAATCGACGAAACTGATCTTTAAATCTTTTAAATTCCACGCAATATATATATATCCCTCTATCAGATTCGTGAATGTTAAGAAGTCACCATTTATTTTAATATGTGTGGACAGTCATTTCATTGATTAAAAGCCTTCAATTAAGAAAAAGAATTACAGGAAGATAAAAAAAAATTATATTTCAGCTTCAAGTGTGCCATGACTCTAAGGCGGGCATTCTCTACGTCACCATCGTTCGTGCTCGAAACCTGGTAACGTCACGGGACAACAGTGGCTTGCCCGATCCTTATGTCAGCTGCTACCTCCTACCTGACAGATGGTGAGTGCTCTGTCGTTAAATATCGACATATAATTGTCCCTATGCTTCCTTAATGGTTGTAAATCACGTGATCATGCTGCTAACTTATCAGACTAATGATTCCATCCACACGAAAATGAGTTGAAACACAGCATTTTTTTTTCCTTTTTCGCTGCGTTTTTATTAGTTTTTAAACGGTGTTGCATTTCTAAATTATGCAAATATTATCCAATTTCCGTCACAAAATCGTTCTTGAGTCACTAAACGATGCAGGAAATTATTTTTTAAATGTACCTTGTCTTTGAAAAACAAATTAAGCGATATAGAAAACTTAACTTTTAAAAAGTAATTGTTCTAATTCATTGCTTCATATACAGCAAGGGTACTCAACCTTTTTCCCCACCGGGCCGCATACATACGTCAGATATTTCATGCAGGGCACAACGTGAGGTTTAATGGAAAAAACATCATAAAACCAAGGCAATATTGGCACTCAAAATTTTGAAAATTGATCAAAATATTAAAGCTCATTTTTGGCTTTTAATACTATATTAATCTCTATCAAACACACATAATTTTTTTTTCATTTTAATGCATTTTTTACTGAATTATGGGGTAGTTTTTCGATTCCCTTTCATTCATGATCATATAAACAAAACTGATAAAAGCCGCTTGATAATTTGATTTCTTTTTCTTTTGATAAAGCCTCTCTTATTTTTATTTCAAGCATTAATTTATCAAATGCAGAATGGCAGCAAAGTTTTGTCTTTAATCAGTATTATTTGTTTATAACATAAAATCGTCACTACTCCACAGTTAATTCCTTATTCCACTGTTATTTGTTATTACTAACCGTTATAGTTCCAATAGAAAAAAACTTGCAATTCGCACCCATACTACATCGACAGCAAAATTTGTTGATTTGATTTCTTGATTGTGAGGATTTCCCGCTAAATTTTTTAATACATTGTTCTTAAATAATTGACTTTTTTAGGGCAATGGGTCATGAGTGAGACACTCAGAAAAGTCCGGCGGTCCGCAGGTTGAGTATCGCTGATATACAGGGTGTCCCGAAATCCTATGTAGAATGGGCACGGGTTGAGAAGAGGGATCATGTTAGTTTCGGGAAAACCTTTTAAAAATCCGTGTCACTTTGTTAAAAGGGGTCTCAGGGGTGTTAAATTTTTCTAGAGGTCTGAAAATATAAACAATTTTCAAACAGGTATAATTCTTTTAAATTTCAATTAAATGATTCGAATCTTTTACACATTATTTATAAAAGAATGGGGCTTCAGAAAAGTATAAAATGTTTAAAATATAATCATAATTTTAAAAATCATAAGCACATGAAAATTCTATGATAAATATTAAGTATTTTTTGCGTTGCGCACGCTATTTTCTAAAATAGTAGCTTTAATTACTAGCTATAAGTTTAATAACAAAGTTAAATGTATTCTCATTACACTGTAGCTATTTTTATATAAATAGAATAACAACTTACATATTTTAATAAATAAAAAAAAAAAATTTTTAAAAATATTTAAAAAATTGCAATGTTTTACAAATATTTTGAAATACAAAATACATATAATACTAAAATTAGGCACGGCTTAAAGAGTACGATGCATTTTATAATTCTATAAATTTTTATACATCAGATGCTACTATTTTAGAAAATAGCGTGCGCAACACAAAAAATACTTAATATTCATCATAGAATTTTCATATGCTTATAATTTTTAAAATTATGATTATATTTTAAACATTTTATACTTTTCTGAAGCCCCGTTTTTTTTATAAATAATGTGTAAAAGATTCGAATCATTAAATTTAATTTTAAATGAATTATACCTGTTTGAAAATTGTTTATATTTTCAGACCTCTAGAAAAATTTAACACCCCTGAGACCCCTTATTTTAACTAAACAGCAAAGTGTTTTAACCGACTTGTGAACGAGATTAATAGCACGGTTATGTAAGATGACGTGAGTGAAAATATCACTGTGACATTGTGAAATGTAGGATCATAGTACCTATTGATATGATGGACGGTGTCAATTTTCCCCATTTTCAAAAATATGCTATTCATAACTTAACATAATTTATTTGACTCGGGGTTTTATAAAATAATGCCACTAACTCTTCGTCAGGACCGATCGTAGCTGGTGGGCAACGTGTGCACCGCACGCGGGTGGTCAAAACAAGAGGCTGTCGCAGACCACATATAGTTCTATCAATGAAGCAAAATTTTTTTACGAATTTCTCGAAATAAAACTTATATCAATTCGAACAAAAATGTGCTGAATTCTAAATAATTATTGAAAATTCAGAATAATTCTCGATTTTCCGATAACATAGCCCACTTTAAGAAAACCTGAGTCCCCCCCACATAGTCCATTAATGTCTACTCTTTATAAAAATTAATGTCTACATCCTTCATTTCGTAGCAAAACTAGAGGAGAGCCACAACACCGCAAGAAAAGTTGTTTTTTGCTTATCAGCGGTATTGGTGGAGCACTTTGGATTGATACTTAACAAAGGCGTCTCAAAAATTAATTTTGCGAAAGTTGCCTTACGAAAATATCTAACATGGTTAATATTACCTAAGACATAGGAGTGTTTAAATTCAACATGCTTTTTTGTGGAAATTAAAAGTTTTCAATTTAACAATATCCTTACAATTCAGAAAAACAAAATAGAGGAAAGAAGTTATTTTTGTGTCTACTTGAATTTTTATCAATGTTTTACTTTTTATTCTTATACAGGTAGATCAGTTTATAACGTCAAAGTATGGTATTAGTTAAAGTAGTAAAAATTCTGTAGAGGGGCGGCACATTTGCACACGGGCGGCCAACACCCTAGGATCGGTCCTGCTCTTCGTAAAAAAGAAAAAAATTTCATGCTACCCTAGGCAAGTTATTTCAAAAGATGACCTATATTGTTAAGTTTCCAAGACGGTATTACTCTTGATCTTTTTCATTCAAAACAGTCAAAGCCCATTTTTTTATTTACAAAACATTTTCACATTTAAAACCCAAAACAATACCTTTATGCACTAAAATATTTTATTAATGGCTCGGCAACTTAAGATCACGTTACTTAAAAAAATCGCTTTACAATTGTGAAATGTGTGGTCACAGTACTCGCTAATGTGATGGCGGGGGCAAAAATACATGATTTTAAAAAATTCCTAACTTAAAATAGGACGATAATTAAATATAATGTCTGTTTTATTGTGATGTTACATTTCATGTAAGGAAAGAAAAAGAAATTATTCCGCGAAAAAGTAGTAGAGTAAGTCAGAATTTCTAGCTATCGAATCTCAATTTTAAAGCCTCAGTCTCAACTAAATTCCAGAGAAATGTAAAATAAATAATGCGGGTTTTATAGGTTTATTTTATAGGCTATTAAATACGTTAAAGGCACTACAAAACATACATAAATTGATATTTAAACGCTGAGCGAGTTACGAATGTATTATAAAAGCTGTGAAACCACCCCCCTAAGGTGACCGTTTCTTTGATTATCCGCGTCAGCTAGAGGTGTAGGGTTTACAAAAGGAATACACATTTTTAAATTCTTAATATGACTTTATTAAGAATGTAACTTAAGCGTATAAAAATTTAGATGATTATAGTTAAGAGAGGATCTATGACGAACAAACACACAATAATAGTTATACCGAATCGCGTAACTTGGACCACTATCAATATCTAATCCACCTAATCTCACTTCTAATAATATTACGTCCTAATATCAAATAGTCAATCCTACCTTAATCTAATCTTAGCTTCATCTTCTAATCTAATGGCTTAATCTTCAAGGTAACTTTGACTGGCTGTCAATTCACGCTTGTATCACTTTCGTACATAACGTTCTCCAAATTGCCATTCGACTTACTGAAACTTCTGTTATTTAAAAGCTATCTCATTTGCATTTCATGTTCACGTTACGCTTCTTGGGTTTTGGTTGGAAAAGAGTTGACATTAATCTTGGCCCCTAAGGAACCCAGAGGTTATGTTAAAGAAAAGACATGTGAGCCCGTCACAAAGCTTTGGAATTTCGAAAGGGGTGCAGTCAGGGGCGTAGCTACCGCCGTATCAATGATACAGGGCCCCGAGCTACAGGGACCCAACATGTGTTATTAGAGTTCCACTAACGAGCCCTTAAAAAAGGGCCCTGAAGGAGTTTTGATATGGGGCCCACTCAGAACTTGCTACGCCAGTGGATACAGTCATATAAAGATACAATACACGGATAGATCTATTAAATTGCTGAACCTCCTCTTAAAATATAAAGTCGTCTTAGAATTAAATAAAAGTATGAATTGTTCCAGCGTCGTGAACCAGCGTTGCACGCGGTACTTCTCCCGCTGCAGCAACCCCGAATGGAAGCAGACGATGGTCTACCCGCACGTGCCCCAGGACCAGCTCAAGAGGAAACACCTCGAGATCTCCGTCTGGAACTATGACAGGAACAGACCCTCCGAGTTCCTGGGAGAGGTCATCATCGACCTCAAAGGTACTGCTATTTGATTAGTCTTAAGGCAGTCGTCTATGCTTAGAAAGTTTAGATCTTTGGCTTAAAACAGAAGTTCCCTAACTTTTTTGCCTCATAGACTCCTTGCCATGCTTTTCCGTTTGGGGCAGACCTCTGCTTACCTAATATTGAATTTTTGCAAATTTACCAATTTAAATGTCTTTTTGACAGCTGGTATAGATCTACTTACTGTAAGCGATTTAAAATTCCAACTGAAGTGAAGTATGGTGTTCAAATCTTAAAAAATATATATTAATTAAATTAAAATTTAATTAATACAAAAAAAAAATAACTGAGCAACAAACAAATGCTTTTGAAAGGAAGAATAAATCTGGTGCTTCAATAACAATTTTTCTACATTTGGAATCAATCGTGTGAGGTTTAAGACCAAATCTCCTCGGTTAGTAGTGTCCAGGCCTTATTTTCCCCCTTTATTTTTTTATTTTGGAGATTGGAAACCATGCCGAAACTCTTCCTCACTTGGAAAAGTATATAATTAAAAATTTTCTCACGATATTCCATAATTCGTGATAAATAGCAGGTATGTCTTTTTAAAGCCAAAATTGTGGACAGGGTCCTAGTTTTAATAAAATTTATGCTGCCACCTTGTAACTACAAATTAACCTTATTAAAATTAGTAAATAAATCTATTAAATAGATTAAATCTGGTTTCCACTTGACTAAATTTTTCTTTAAAATTAAAAACATGATTTGGTTTAATGAGAGCCACCATCATAGACCCCCATTTACACCTCATGGACCCTCAAATTATTTTTTCACTGATGTGGACCCCTTGCAGGTTGTCATAGACCCCTGGAGGTCTATATAGACCACTTTGGGAATCACTGGCTTAGAATGTCTAGAGCGTCCAATTTGTATTTAACAAGAGAAAAAAGTTGCTTCTTTTCTTTCCGTTATTATAACATGTTTTGCTTTATTTTGTTTTTGCATTCAAATATATCCTCATCATCTAAGCAATTTTTTTTTACCACTTTTTTTTTTTTCGTTTCATTTGAGTTCTTCGGCTTAACACTCCGCTAGGCATGCTTCATGAAGTTTCATCCATAGGTGCGTAACATCTCACAGATGCAATCCGTCATACTTACGTTTGAAGATGATTTAATCATTTCATTGGTGAGATTTGACATTTTTATATATTTGACATAAAATAATATTTAAAAGAGAATCAGAAATTGAGATATTTATACGAAAAAAAAACAGGATTATGGTTAGAAAAAGATAAAAAAAAGATGATGGTTAGTTATCTCACCATGTTATCACTGTTTACATTTTAAGGTGCCTTCTTGCAGTCTTCACAAGTCATCTCACAATGTTCAAGGGCCTGACGAGAGGAAATAGTACTTTCTTTTCCAAGTTCCTGGTGATGTTTCTCTTATTTTTATTTGTTTATTTATTTTGTCCAAAATAGGGCGTTGTATATCAGAATTTTTTTTCAATCCCGAGTCAAAATGAATGAGGCATGTGAATGTTACACTCAGACTGTGTTCGCAGGTGCTCTTTCAAAAGTTCGTGACTTAGTTTTCCAAGATATGTGTGAGAGAATTTGAGTGATTTTGATTACCATATCGATATTTTGGGAGTCTATTCCAGCTACATTCAGGAAAAAATAAAATATAGTCAGTGGATAGGTACGCGGCATCCCTCAAATGTATCTCAACTCCTAGCAAAAAAAAAAAACAACTATCAAACAGATGTTACACAAAATACTTGTTTCGAATTATTTTCGTACAAAACTACACTATTTTACAAGAAGAAAATCCAAATTAACGAAATAGTACAGTCATAAAAACTGACGTTATTAGGTGCGCTGCATCTATTAGATTCAATGGCTCCTGCCGTCCGAAATATGAAGAAATCGTCTCGTCCTTGACACTGAATCTTAGGGCGAGTGACAAAAGGCAGATAGAAGAAGGAGGGGCATGTTCGAACCCCTTCCTTGTGAATCCACCAAGTCTATTTTTATTATGATTTGAGAGATTCGTCGTCTAACGGAGGGTTAACCGACGGAAAATTGCCTTTGTTTAAAGCTACGTTAATATTTTTATAGCTGCTCTTTTGAAGTTGCAGGACAGCTCACAATGACACATTCCACTTCATTTTTAAAATGATTTTTACAATTTGCCTTCAATGGATAACATAGGCACAGAATTGACTTTCATTGCCAAAATAAGCTTTTTTAAGATTTGGTGTACAGCACTGCTTTGTTTTGGAAAGTGAGTTCTCGAATTAACGAGAGTTTTTGGCTTGTTGAATTCTAAGCACCCAAGAATCGTTCAGGCGTTTGAGTTCGAGCGTCTCCGTCTTACCAAGAATTCGAGTCTGTTTTTCGGTATTCAGTACACCACTCCTTCAAAATCGATAACATAAATGTCTTGCAGACTCCTCTGTGATCGACGAACAGTCCCGTTGGTACAAGCTTCACCCCCATGACCCCAAGAAATACCCCTGCCAGTCATCGTCCACCCTCAACAACGAAGGCGCCATAAAGATGGCCAGACTCAACAACCCCTCCACTCAGAAGAACACCCTCTATTTCGAAGGAGCAGACGACATCAGGAAGGTAAGGGTTCTTCTCACAACACACGCAGAGGAATTCGATTTAGTAAGGAATACATATTAGACAATTATATATATATATATAATTCCTGTTTAAAAAAAAAGTTCAAGGAAGAAATATGAATTTGTATATTCGAACCCACACACATGTGTATTGTTATATCAGCATATATTTGAATTAAAGTATATTACATTATTTTTTTAAAAAAATCTTAAAATTCCTCTTCGGGGATAAAAGTACAGAATTCAGAATCCTTTTAAGATATGAAAATGATTCAATATTCAAGTTTTTGTGTTCCTCACATACGTATCCTTTCATCCTAATTTGTCTTTCACTATTAAAAACCTCTACTGAATAGACTTTTTTTTTTATTTTATCTCATAAAATTCGCTATTTGTTGGTTTTTTAAAACATAAAAAAAAGACATGTGGAACATATTTTATTAAAAGAGGGAATACATTAATTGAAATTTAAAACATAATCGTACAATATTTAAATATTCAGTATAGCTAAATAACCTGCTATTCATATGTCAGTAAAATCAAAATATAATAAAATTTGTTATTCTTTTATTAAAGTAATTCAAATGGGGTCTTATTTTTAAACAGAAAAACAAAAAACTTTTTTTAATTGGGAAAAAATTTTTAAAAGTCCTAATTAGTTTGTTTAGACCTGCCTGAACCGATGTCCTACTTTATGTTTTATACTGTTTTCGAATATGCGAATTCGAAAATTTCTGCGGTGAATTCCTGAAACTGAAGGGTGCTATGTATTTAAAGAAAGAAATTTAAAAGTAGCTGAAAAGAAATTGAATGTAAACTTTAAGAGTGAAAAAAATTATTCAAAAATAAATAGAATCAATCTAATCAATAGTATTCAATGGGAAGTGTCACATTCATCGATTTCGGTTTAAATTGTGCTCTATAACAGTCAATACTTTTTAATCTTGATATATATAAACTAAAAAAAAAAGAACATTACATCAGTTTTATGTAAAAAATATTCGATTAATTCTTGTGTTAATGTTTTGCTTTTTCAGATTGACTTAGAAATTTGACTTTATTCAAATGGTTATGTACGCAGAATTTTCTTTATACAAAGTGTCACATCTACAGAAAAAAAAAATAAGAGGAATTAGTTTTTTTTAAAAAAAATTTATTCAAAGTTAAATTCTTTTTAATTTTTAAAATTTTTATTCGTGTTCTAATGCGAAAATTTTTTATCCGCCTTAAGAATCTCAAAAAAGAGTGGTTTAAAATTTCTATCAATATAATTTTAATACATAATTTAATCATTTTCATAATTTAGTTAAAATCTGAATAAATTTAAATAATTTTACATTGGTGGCCATAACCCAATACTAATTATTATTTCAATAATTAAGTGTTACATTACGAAAATATTCTATCTTATTTCCTATACTTTCGTACATAATTATTAAACAGTATATGTTTTAGGTTATTAAATAATATGAACTTCATTTTATAATTAAAGCATTATTTTAACATTTTGTTGTTATTCAAATAAGATTAGACTTTCATAAATTTCTAATAATTCCCTAAAAACAAGTTTTTGCCCTGAAATTTTAATAGTGTTTTAAAATCGATTTTATATTAGAAAGCATTTGGCTGATTTTTTAATTTATTTTATGTATTTTATAAGGACTACAACTATTTTCATTTAAATCTAAAGAAAAAGAAACCCATCAAGAAAAAATATTTCTTTAATTAATAACAAATTATAATCATTATTTAAGTACTACAAATATTTAACAAAACTTTCTCCCCTTTATTATATAAAAGAAGTCCAGAAATTTTTTTAAAAAAAGTATAAAAAAACTTACAGTGTAGATGAAACTAATTTTTATTTTATTTATTTTAGTTTGTTTTGCTGTTGTGTGTGATGTGTATGTCAATGTGTTTTCCACTGAATATGTATTAAATATACAATGTGTATTGCGTTATTTATTTTTTTATGTTGAAATAATCCATTTGTTGTGTTTTGTATTGCACGTTGTCTGTAAGCTATCACGTATTTGATAAAATGTTCAGCTTATTTGAATATTTTTTCAAATGTTTATATGATGTTTTATTGCATATTGTTGAAATGATATGTGCATGCCTATGTATATTTATATTCTTATCAATGTGATACTTCTCTTATCAGTGTTCAGTCCATTTTGAATGATTCATTGTTACTAACTTGATGTGTGAATTTATTATTTGATTATCTGACCACGTCACAGATTTTACACAGTTAGAATTAACACGAAAAGAAACACAAAAAAGTCGGAATTATCTTTTTAATAAACATTATAGTACTTTCTATCACAATCTTTAAAAAATAATTTTCTTTAAAGACTTCTAAACCACACATTCCAAACAAATTTCGCTTGAGTAAGTATTTTATTTCAAATTCTTTATGAAAAACAATCAAATTTTAATCAAAAATATGGAATTTCACTTTCATTTAAAAATTCGGTACATTTTCAAACCCAGTCGAAATTTGAAATTGCTGCAACAATAATAAAAGTTTTTGAAAGACATAATATTTTTTTAAAAAATGAAGCACTTAATCTCAAGATTTTTTTGGTTTGAGTTTATTTAAATTTTTAATCTGAAGAAAATATAATCAGTGCTAAAATTCATTCGATTTACTTTGTTCCAAATTATATTCATTCACTTGAAAAAATATTCATTACTGCACAACTTTTTTATTCACTATATTAAAACATATTCTTTTAGCATATTTTCACACACATTCATGGCATTAAGATTCTTCTAAACATATTAAAATTTAGAATTCTCATTTTATAGCTTAAACTACAATGTTTTTCAATAATAATTTTCTCCGTCCCAATCTCTGTTCCTCTATTTTTGTGAAGTTATCTTCTCTATGACGGAACCCAACGCTTTTTTTTTGTCCAACGTTATATATCAGGTTGAGCGAGTATCAACTTAACCACTCAGCCAATCAGAATAATAGCTCTCAGATCTTACTGTACAACTCAAATCAACCGCTACTTCCCGAACACAAACTATGAAGTTCTTATTCTTGATTCTTGTTACATCAAATTTTTTTTTAATTTTTATAGCGTTATAATTTCTTAGGAAATATCAATATTATTCTATGCAAAATTTAAATTTAATAGTTCGGATGAGGAAGTATGTTGTATGCCATGAACGATATTCAAATTCCGTGTTCTAAAGTTCCTACATTAGCAACTTAAACTGCAAAATATATCAATCTTTTTTTCTAATGGGGCTGCGGATTGGTATTTGTACCTTTGCAGACCTTGTACATTCCTCAGGAGCTGCTATAACATTTTAGTGCCCCGCCATATAGGCGATACCAATTGCCGCAAGTAATTTTGACGCCCAGTTTCCTCCCCAGAGGGAGGCACCTGAGCTCTGACGAGGCGAACTTGTACATAGGAATACTATATCAATCAAAACACACATCTCTGTGGCGTGGTTAGGTGATGAAAGCTTGCCTTTGATTATAAATGTTTTAATTATTTGGTGTTTTAACTGATTGGCCTTGTAAGTATTGAGTGTTGTTTTGTAACTGTTCTGTCCTTTCTCATTGTGCATGCAGCAACAACACACTGCATAAAAGCGGGACATCTTCCTCATAAAAGTATTACTCTCTTTCTTTCTCTCTTTTATTTTCTCTTTTTCTTTCTCTCTTTCTCTGTCTTTTTATTTTTCTTTCTCTCTTTGCGACGTTCCCCAGGGACCCAGTGCATGCATGTCTCGTTTCCTCAACGACCCTCATTTTTTTCCTCGCTTTTTTTATACTGGTTGTGATTTTAAATATTTTTCCACAGTAAAAATTTTTAACCCATTGTTTTAAAAACATAAAGAGCAAAAAAGTCTCCGAAACTATTAAGTTTTAAACAATCTCATAAAACTGAAAAAGGAATGGTATTTGTTGACACTTTTTATTGGATTTTTTTAGTCAATGAAATGCGTGACCTAACAGTGAAAGAAGCTATGTATGTTAGTTACACAAACGCGAAAATTTATCGTTTTCAGCATTTTCAGTATACGAGGGTAAGGTAAGAAATTCTTGTCCTGGCAATGAAAGACAGCTATTTTCAGTTAAAAAATGATTTTCTTTTTCCGCATCATCTTCCTTGACTTCAACACGCTTGGTCCAGCGTTTCTCCAACATCAGTATTCCTTCTCGGAAGGGAGAGTCTGGAAGGTTGTGAAAATATTCATCCACGGCCATCTGTATTTCTTCATTGGACGCGAAGCGCTTTCCAGAAACAAATTTCTTTAAGTTCGGAAACAGATGAAAGTTCGAGGTGCCAAATCAGGAGAATAGAAAAGGGGCGATGGGCGAGCAAAAAATACCCCAATTTCGCAGTTTTCCCAACGCACCTTTGTGTATAGGTGCGTTGTCCTGTTGAAAATGATTTTATTCTTCTTCAAGCCAGGCCTCTTCTCTTGAATTTAGGTGTCCGGCTGGTCAAGAAAGTTGGAATAATACTCGCCAGTAATTGTTCTGCCTTTTTCAAGGTAATCAATCAACAGGATTCTTTTTGTATCCCAAAACACGCTGACCATGTCCTTTCTGGGAGATGAGATCGACATAGCTTTATTTGGCACCAGCTTCAACTACTGTTTCGTGGACCCATATCTCATCCAAGGTGACAAATCACCACACAAAATCGGTTGTTGTTGTTTTTGTGGCTAATGCCACCTGTCTGACGTAGTCAGATCGAGGCCCATGAAATTAATCGTGACAAGGGACTAGAAGTACGCCTGTCGTTGGCCTTGAGCACCATCAAGTGACAGTACGAATTAACTCTGCCAAATTCCCCGAAGGAATGATAGATGGCGACACCACCTTCACAATTTTGGCATGGAACTGAAGGGGAGGGAAATATTATTTAGTCTCCTGCACTCGTGTTTCAGCCCACAAGACTTTCGGACCCACTGATTTTAACGAGCACGTACTCCGTGTGTACTCGGAGGGTATTTGGTGGCATCAGGCATCGAACCCAGGCCTTCCGGTCAGGAGTCCGATGCTCTAACCACTAGGCTACCCATGGCCCTGGTCGTATCCCTATTGAATCGGTCCAAATATTGCTGCGAAAATCATTTGTTCATTTGCTTTTGATCTGCATTCAGCAAATGCGGCACAAATCTTGCGCAGATCTTTCGCATTTCTAATTCTTTGTGCAAGATGTTTCGCACCCTTTTCTTTTGATACCCCCTACCCCAGCCTAAGCTATTTCACCCGTTTTTCGATCGTTTCCGGTGTGGTTGCGGGTTTTGACCGTCCTTCACGTGGGTCATCTTCGAGGGACGTGCGTAACGTGTAAGTTCATCTGCCCACTTTTTAATGGAAAGAGTAGAGTCCCCGTAAACTTTCATAAACTTTGGATGAGTTTTCTTAGGGATTAATCCATTCCAAACGAAGAATTTTATGACGGCATGATATTCAAGTTAATCCATTTTAACGAAAAACCCCGCAAGACGTCTACTGCAAGAATTCGCGTTTACAAAAACTACTTGCCAAAACAAAGTGAAACTTGTCATACGAACTAATGACATGTGCACCCAGGTAGGAAACAAAATTTTTCTGACTGAAACGCCATCTCTGTGTCAGACCGAGAAATTTTCGCTTTACTTGCTTACTGGACAGTTCACCAGGATGAATCTTTCTTTAAAATGTAGAAAATTCTGCTTAACTTGCAGCGTACTGAGACCAGGAGAATAAAAGAAATTTGTTTGTTCTCTCGGGTACATGCAGTACTCCCAAGTATAATCAAAAGCGTTTAAAACGTTTTGAAAAATTTACATTGTTTCGCGTAAAAAATTGCTAGACTAACATTTTATTATTCAAAACACAATATCTGAAATTATTAAGAAATATATGGCATTAAAACATTAATTTATCATTTATACCAATTATTTTGACAGATATTATTTTTATGAATAGCAAAACATTCCATTTAAACAAAAAAATAAGTACTTTTTCCCCTTATTTACCTGCACAAAAGTATCCCTGGGCAACGTCAATGTGTGTATATCCTTGTGTATATCAATGTTGTTACGAAAGCTTTTGATATTTGCTAGATGTTGTATTTGAATTGCCTGCTTGGCGCACTGCTCTATTGTGACACCCTCCTTGTTGTTTATAACTGTAATTTGCATTCACTTCTGTGTCCTGATCAATGTTTTTTGCAGTGAGAATCCCAGATACGCAGGTATGAACTTCTAATCCTTATGTGTTGTATTTCGAATTCGAACTCCTTAACAATTTTTTGTGTTAAAATTGAGTTTTAAAGCAGAAAAAGTCTTAATAGCAATGGTAAATAATAAAATATACGTTTCGGTTAGTAGGGAAGAAAACTTATGCTACTTTTTTCCGGGAGACACTACTATATGAACTTTCTTTGAAGTTTTTACTGTTTTTTTAAGAACTATTTCATATGGAATGTATTTATAATTTTATTTAATTTGGGGATAAATAAAATGAACAAGTGAAAGACTAAGGTTCTTTTTAAAGACGCAATTTATTCATGATGTTCATTAAAATAATTAAAGAGCATATTTGATATAAATATTAAAAGCTAATATTGTAAGCCTGTAAGAAAGTTTCTCAGTCTGTTAAATAATAAGTACTGGTCTCAAGGATCGAACACCTTTCGGTACAGTTTAAGTTTGTTTAATATCAATTAAATTGCAATTTTTTTTCATAATTTATGAGATCTATACTAAATAGTTTTAGAACTCAAGAATCAAACATTCAAGGGAAACAGAATAAGTTCTTTTTATTTCCAACTCTCATGTCGAGAGAATTCATGCAACTACAGTAATTTTTTTTCAACTTGAAAAAACCCTAAATTAATAAGAAAAGAGAGAATCGGAAAAGAAATGCAAGTTGCAGGTAATTTCCCAACCTAACAATTGTTCTTAAATTCTGAATGGATGTAAACCAAGTAATCCGTGTCGTCTGTATTAATAAAAGAAACTGTGCATAAATGGACGGTGTAGACGACTTTTTGAAGCGCTATCAATTTTCCATTTGTACTCATCTACCAGAACTTACAGGGATACAGGCCATACGAGAACATTGAGAACCTTCACAAATGCAATCACTTTAATTCTTTAACTTAAATAAAAACGTTAGAATTATTTTTCCATAGGAATATTGAGTTGAAGTAAGAGTTCTGAATTGTTGTCTAACTATCACAGCTTCTCCCTTACCAACTATTCACAATCAATATTCTCTTCACACTCAATTTCACTTCACTTTGTATAGTGAATCTTTACATTCCATCTGTAAAATGGTGGTGGTTAAAACTTGTACGAGAGGCTCTCTGAAAGTAAATTTCGTCATTTTTTCCACACTAATTTCAGTGGGAAACTACTGTTTCACTCTAGTTTTTTACAGTAAAATTTTTCTTACTGCCGGATTCGGTTCACTCCCGTTATTAGAACACTTAAAAAAACTATGTGAACTCTCTCTCTCGGAAAAAATAGAACCAATTGAGCAAAAAAAATCGAACTAAAAATAAGAGTGAACAACACAACGTTTCATACTATATATAATTCAACTTCATTCTTTAAACTGTATAGAAAACAGTTTAAAGAACATAATAAATATCAATAAAACTTCTGTTCTCTCCGAACATTTTTCATGAATTTTACCCATAATAAACTAAAATTTTTCATAATTCACGAATTAGCTAATAAATTTTAAGAAGCTTGATATGTAAAAATGTATTGATTTATAAATTGTTCTATGTACCATTTATTGCTGATAGGTTTGTTGTAAGATTTCCCTTTTTGTAGTATTTTCTTTAAACTATTTGAAATATTGTATGTCATAGAAAAACCTGCGGATGTGGGAATCTCACCAAAAAGAATGAATAGCACGGTGTGTCTACTTTGGCTTTCATTAGCATTAGTGAACTGTAACATTTTAATTTAATTGAATTGCTTAACAACACAAAAGAAAATACTTTTAATAAAAAACAACATTGTTTTTTTTACCAACATTTTGCTTTTTAAAACTTAGAAATAAAGTAATTAGTTATTATTTTTAAAAAATAGAGATTGACCATGTTAAATAAATGATTCCATCATTTATATTTTTTTTGTTAAATCCATAGTAAGTTTTCGGGGTATTTAAAATCAATAATTGTGCAATTATTTAAAATTGTGGAATTATTACTTATAATTGGGCAATTATTATCAAATTCAATCTCCGAAATAGTTTTACGTATAATTTTAAACTTCTCTTCCAGAAAGGAAATAAAAATAATTTAAAATTTTATTCACTGTAATTTCTAAACTAAGAAACTATTTAAAGAGAAATCCGCTTGGAAATATATATACATATTTCATTATATCGTTTATCGAACTCGATTTTATGATTGTCAAATTATACGGTATATTACCCATGCTATATAACAACGAGTATCAAGCAAAAATATTAACGCTAGATTAGGATGTAATACATTGGTGTTCATATATATTAAGAGAATTTTTAGATTTTGCCATTGATCTCTAGAACTACTGGACAAAAATCAATGAAACTTAGCATGAAAAAAGGGCTAATATAGTACAATAAATAAATAAACATTCAACAGTTAAAATTCACAAACATGATCGTGTGTAACACTCATCGGAGTCGGAAGATATAAAACAGCAGTTGCAAAATATAACACACACAAACACAAAATTTGGTTAATGGAACATATGGTCTCTTCTTTCTGATAAACGAGCCTCACACCGAGATTTTATACCGGCAATAAGGGAATTTATTGAATTCCTATGGCAATTAATACCACTCACATTCAGCAACCTGGTTTTCAGGTCTAGGATGTTTCTCGGAGGGGGTTTGCGAGTTGCAATTCCTAGAGCAATGATTCACAAAGTGGTTTGTATAGACCCCCAGGGGTCTATGATGACCTGCTAGGGTCCACATCAGGAAAAAATAATTTAGGGGTCCATGAGGTGTAAATGGGGGTCTATGATGGTGGCTCTCATTAAACCAAATCATGATTTTAGTTTTAAAAGAAAACTGAGTCAACGTGGAAAACAGATTTTATCTATATATTAATAGATTTATTTACTAATTTTAATAAGGTTAATTTGTAGTTACAATGTGACAGCATAAATTTTATTAAAAACAAAGACCATGTCTGCAATTTTGGCTTTAAAAAGACATACCTGTTATTTATCACGAATTGTGGAATATCGTGAGAAAATTTTCAATTGCTTTTTCAGCGTGGTTGCCAATCTCCAAAACAAAAAAGAAAGAGGGGAAATAAGTTCTAGACACTACTAACCGAGGAGATTTAGGGTTAAACCTGACACAATTGATTCCAAATGTTGAAAAATTGTTATTGAAGCACCAGATGTATTCCTCTCTTTAAAAGCATTTGTTTGTTGCTCCTTTATTATAAGTATTAATTAAATTTTAATATAATTAAAATGTTTTTCTTAAGTTTTAAACACCATACTTCACTTCAGTTAAAAATTTAAATCGTTTAAAGTGAGTAGATCTATACCAGATGTCAAAAAGACATTTAAATTGGTAAATTTGCAAGAATTCAATATTAGGTAAGCAGGGGTCTACCCCAAACCGAAAAACATGGCAAGGGGTCTATGAGACAAAAAGGTTTGGGAACTTCTGCCCTAGAGCGTCCCAGGTATGCTCTATGCGGATGAGGTTTAGAGGTCTAACTAGCCAATCCATTCATTTAATATCCTCATTTTTTAGAAATTCGTCCACTGGATCCACCAAACCACCACTATGTGGCCTCGCATTGTCCTCCATTAAAATAAAATCAGGGCCAACTGCACCCTTGAAAAGGCAAACATAGGGCTCCGCGATCTCATCCCTATACCTCACAGCAGTCACAGTGCCACTAGCGAAGACATAGAGGTGTGCGCGGCCATCCAACGTGATGCCTGCCCAGACCATCAAGCTTCCTCTATCGTAAAGGTCGATTTATCGGACATTGGAGGGCAGGTAGCGGGTGCCTGTTTCTCTCCATATATTCTCACCCTGTTTTTATATGGAAAGAAGGAATCTCTCCATATGAAAGCATGGCGAGAAACTATGGAGAGAACCAAGGCACTCCCTCCAATATTCGAGAAATCGACCCTTACCATAGCGGACATTTGATGGTTTGAGCAGGCATCACGTTGAATGGCCGCACTCACCTCTATGTCTTTGCTAGTGGCCCTGTGACTGCTGTGAGGTATAAGGGATGAGATCGGAGACATGTGTTTGCATTTTCATGAGGTGCAGTTGGCCCTGATTTTATTTTAATGGAGGACAACGTGAGGCACATTCATCTGGTAGATGAATTTCTTGAAAGGGAGGATATTCACCGGATCTACGGACCTAACTCTATAGAGCATGCCTGAGACACTCTGCAACTTGCAACCACACTCTGAGAACTATCCAAGGCCTGAAAACCAATTTGCTGAACGAGTGGGATTAATTGCCACAAGAGCTCATAAATTATCTTATTGCCGGTATAAAGTACGTTTTGAGGCCTGTTTATCAGAAACAGGAGACCATACCCTCTATTAACCAATTTTGTGTGTGTGTGTGTGTGTTATTTTCTGCAATTGCTGTTTCATACCTTTCAATTTCGATGACTGTTACGCGCAATCACGTATATGTATTTTATTGGTTGAATGATATTTTTTGCATTATACCAGCCCTATATACATACCAAATTTCATTAAAAGCTATCCGATAGATCTAGAAATAATCGACAAAAAATCAAAAAATTCTCTTAATTTTGAACATTAGTATATAACGTAATATTTAAACAAGACCTCCGCGTATCTAAAATAATTCTGGGGAAAAAATTGGGAATCATACTTAAAACAACAATCAATATTTGGTTAAAGCTTATTTTGTAGAAAAACTAAGTATGATAGTAAAAAAGATAATTTAAAGGGGCAAGGGGAATGGGCTACATCCATAAGAAACAAATTTAACAAAAATAAAAAACCAAAGTATGTTTGAAATCCAGGTAGGTTTTTTTAAATTCTTTTATATTAAATGATCTTTTACACTTTTACAAATCTTTTAAACTTTTTTTGATCTTTAGTAAATTTTTCGTTAGAAGCAATTATACTTCTATTTAATTTTTGGAAATATTTAATAAATTAGAAAATCATCATATTTTAATTCCATAAGTTACGAGCTGTCTCTTTTGCATTGTGTATCAACGAACTAAAATATGAAATAATTGTCTAAAGTTTTTAAATTTCATATGATTATTAAAAAATACGATATTGCAAAACCTTATTTTATTTCTTTTCTAATGAAATATTAGTTTTTTAAACTCTCAGTTTCTTGCATTATTGAATTATGTATTTAGGAAATTAGAAGCAATAGATGGATTAAATGTGATTTGATGGAATGCTTTAAAGAAGTAATAATTAATTATTACTTTAAAAAATATTGAAAATAATCGAAATTTGGGGAAAATGTCATGAAATTGGATTTATCTATTAAAATCAGAAATAAAAATTTACCAATAAGTGTTACAAAAGGAATCTTGTAATGCATTATAGATGCAATATCTCTTAATTTTGAAGTTGGATGTTTTTCCCTCAATCCCTTTCTGTTCGACTTCCAGGAGAGTAATAACTAAACAATAAACATTCCTTTTATCATAGCTCTGCATAACGTTTGCATTTTGTTATTCAAACAACAACAAATCCTGTAAAAATACCTCGAAATAAAACACCCTAAAAGCTGTAAAAATATCTATTTCATGAGAAAATATTACGATTAGAAATATGCTTGTATGCATTTAATAAGATGCTCATTTAGAAAAGGGAATTTTGAAGCATAAACAAGTAGTATAAAGCTTAGCTAAAATGCCGTTGCAATATATTTTTAAAGTTTAGCGAAATAAAACCAGCAGTGCTTTACACCTTTATTAATTCTATTCAAAAACATGCTATTTCCATGTTATGCAGAGCAACAACTTGGAGAAAAGGTTTTTCAAGCAGATGACCAAGAAGTCCAACGTCACAGAAAACTACACAAGGGGTATGTTCCTTCTTACTTTTTCTTCATAGTACAACTTATTACAGGTTTATTTGAAATCTCACCTCACTTTATATATACCTTCTTACTTTTTCTTCATAGTACAACTTATTACAGGTTTATTTGAGATCTCACACTACTTTATATTCCTTCTTACTTTTTCTTCATAGTACAACTTATTACAGGTTTATTTGAGATCTCTCCCCTCTTCCTACGAATTAAATTATAACTCTTTTATGCTTCTAAGTATATCCTGATAATACAGAAGAATATTAATTTCAATTTATCCCTTCGAACATTTTAACATTTAATACTCGTATATCATTTTGAACTGTTCCTCAAAAATTCAATTCAGCTCAACACATCATTCCATTTTAAAATTATATACTTCTACGATGTGCTGTAGAGCAGTGTTCCGCACCCCGGTCCGCGGACCGGTACTGGTCTGTGGATCAAATACTACCGGTCCGTACAAGAAACATTAAATTATTTCTCTTTTATTTACTGTGGTATGTTTTTCTTAGGTTTGGGCTACTTTTTAAGAAAATCACTTAATATTCCTTGTTAAATCACTTTATATTCATTTTTTTGGTGTAGCTATATTTTATTCGGAAGTCATGATTAAGTACACACACACCAATTAAATTAAAATTATTAAATCAAAACAGTCTAAAATATTAACAACCAATATCCTCCCCTTCAGCGGGCCGCGGTAAAATTAGCAAATGTTGACCGGTCCGCAGCGATAAAAAGGTTTTGGAACACTGCTGTAGAGAACCGAGCTTTTTTTTAAATTTCCAATGGCATAAGAAAAGGACAAACTTTTTCAATATGACAGGAAACACTCACACAAAAATACAAGAGAAAGTAGTCAATGTCCCATCAGCTGATGTCTATCACTCCAATATCTTTTGACCTCGAAGTCTCTAATCATAGCCGAGCATTCCAACAAATGGTTCCTGTCCATGACCTTGCCTTTCTTTACTGAGTGGGCAACTTTGACTTTCAAAAACACCGATACTGTGTAAGTGATCCGCAAGGCAGTCATGACCCGCCGCAAGTCTTAATTCCGCTACAGCTTTTTCACGGGGTTTATCCGAGATATCTCGGTCCAAGCTGATCCTCCGACTTCTTGCAAGTGAAGTGAGCGATGCATTCCAATTTTGTCTCTAAAGATTTTAGATGTTTGGAGGAATATGAAAGTAGTGAGAACTGTGAATATTTCTTTTCTGGAATTTTCTCATTTATAAACGAAGTTGACAAAAGTCACAGGATATATTTCTTTTTTTTAATTCTGGGGGAAGTAGAGTGCCAGTGTTACGATAGTGCTCGTTACTAATGCGAAGGTTGCATTGAAGTATACAATACGACATAGTGTAGGTCACAGAATTTATGGAAGGTTTGAAGCTCGAGACTGAGAAGCGATATTCCGGAAGGTAGTCAGGTTCGTAAGCGAGTCTCTGGTTTCACCTTTTTGTGTCTCTTTAAAACTGGATTATGTCACTCCTTTAAAGAAAAAAACATGATACAACACACACACAGTTTCTGTTTGACGTAGCCGAGATTAATATTCAGTTAATGGTCCCTTGTCACCCCTCGTGGGGTGGATTTAAAAATTGGATATCAGCCTGAGAACTTTACTGGTTTCTCAAACCTTTACCGAAGTAAATTCATGGGTGGACATGCTCTAGAATTTACGTATCGGCATTCTGTTTTTCTGGATACTTTTCCTCGAAAAACCTACTGATCGTTGGGAAATTATTAGTTACTTAACAGGAGGTCAGTCCTGCAGTAGAGATCGCGCAAAGTTTTTGTAGATGTCTTTTTAGAGAAGTGTTTTTTAAACAGGTTCTGTGTAAGGGTTTTCTTACGTGATCAACATTATGTTACAACAATAACACAATTACATTAGAAATAAAATACAATCAATTAAATCAATTACATTTAATTGTAATTCATTATTCTATGTGTGTATACTTGATCTATCTCAGAGTTTCAAGGTCCTGAACATGGAGCAGGGTTTTAAGAAAACATCTACTAAGACCAATGTACAGATCTGTTAATCAAATAAATTGAATTCAAAAGAGAAAAAAATTAACAAAGAAGTGTGGTCTCTTTGAAATTACCACCAGATTTCTAAGAAAACGCTTTTATGTTTATTTCAAGGATTCTATATCTGTTATCAGGCCTTTAAAAACATTTAGAAATATTTTCAAGCATCAGAGGAAAAATTAAATTTTAGTGAAACCTGCATTAATTTTTGCTCTTTTGGATACACTTTACTGTATTGCAATGGATGTCCTAATCTAAATTGAGGAATAAACCAGGAATTTTTTATAGTTCACTCACACGAAATTAAAATGGCGAATTTAAAGCACAGGAGCTTTAAGTCTTTTTATATATGCCTCTGTGGGTGTTCTGATCCTTTTTCTTTCTTTTGTGCCAGCCAGTGAGCAATCAGAGTTGGCGCCTTCCAGCACTCCATACGGGCAACATCACGGCCCACCCGCTCCTGCCACAAGGATGCCACGGCGCCGTCTGCTCAATCCTGTGACACCAGGCATCCTCCTCAAAGGTAATGTGTCACTCATCTTCTCGAGCTGGTTTCTTTTATTGCAAAGTGCACAAAGAAGAGTGTCTAATATTCTAAGATAATAGTAATAGTCTCGTAAAGGTCCCCTCAGGGGGCTCACCTTCTTTAGGTGGGTACGGGTGTCACAATCCCGAGGTACCCTAGTGATCTTTTCCTTTTCCCAAGGGGTTTACTATCTTTAAACACGGGTGTCACGACCCCGGGTAAACCCAGTGATTCTTCTCTATTTTCGACCTCCATCTTGTCATCCAATTTCTTCTTTTCTTCTCTTCCTGCCCAGACCACAGACCTATGAATGTTTGGCGCAGTATAGCCAAAATGGGCTCTTGCGCCATAAAACACCAAACTCAACTCAACTCAGTCTCGAAAAGGGTGAATAAACAAAAGAGAAAACACAAGAAACCAAATAACGTTTTTAGAACAGGGGTCGGCAACCTTTTGGCTATAGTGTGCCAAACCAATCTATCAATATGATTCAGTGTGCCACACAGTAGAGCATATTAGAAACAATTCAATTCCCGTGATAATGCAGGTAGAGTTAGAGAATAGAGGTCAATAATTTAGATATTTGCAGTTTTATTAAATATTAATTTTGCGTCATTTAAAGATATTTCTTTACATAAAAATAAACAGCATAAAATGTAGCTATTTCTTGAACAAAAATTTAAAAAAATAAAAATTATGCATATATTATGTGTTTTTACATATTTTTATTAAAATAAGAAATAGACAGCAAAAATATAAATATTTTTCTTATTATAAAATTAAAAGACAAATAAAAATTTTAATGCGAACCCAGTGCTTCCACCACTCTGCTTTCATATCACAAAATCAGGGGTATAATGTGTGACTTTCAGTTTTGATACGATTTTGAGCATTCAGTTGCTAAACAATTACTTTGAAGACTCAAAATATTTTTTAGATGAAGAAAGATTTTTTTATTTAGATATGTAGAGCTAAAATCTTAAAACACAGTATATGTAATTTTCTCTCTTCAAACAATTGAATCTCTTCACCAATGGCACATTCAATAATTTACAAAATAGCTGTAAATTTATCTTATCTTTCAGATATTTTCGTAATTCCGTAAATGTCCATAATTTTGAAGATGTTTTTCAAATAAAGTTCATTTAAAATTTATCAACTTCCATCCACTCAGAATTTGACAAATTTGTTGCGTGCCATTGAGAACTGTACAGCGTGTCACATGTGGCAAGCGTGCCATAGGTTGCCGACTCCTGTTTTAGACCTATGAAGTATCAAATGTATGTAAAGAAATTGAGTGGTAAGTTTTATGTGATGTTATAAACAATCGAAAAAATTTTCAGACCTTGATCACTTTTACTTAATGCTTTTTACGTGATTTGCTGTTTGATCAGTTTAAAATCGCTCTAATTGCGTAGAATTTCCAAAATGATAAGTAACTGTAGCCTTCAAACCCAAATAGAATGATTTCCTTAAAAAAATTAACGATGTTGAATATATTTATCATTAATTTCTATTAAAGTAATTCATTAAATGAATTTACGATTCTTTCTTTTTCTATTTTTCCAAAGTTAATGTGGACATACAAATTCGAAAGCCAATTTTTAGTGTTTTTATGAAACTTGAAAATTGTGAAAGAATCATACTTTAAGTGCAAATGCAAAGAATCATACTTAAGGGTAAATGGTTAAACATATTAGAAATGTGGGCTTTCTCATTCTTTTTTTTTAACCAGACTGAGCCATAGCAACGCGTGACAGGGTACAGCTACTACATAAACAGAATCTTTTATTTTCCTTAAAACGTCTGTGGTTTTTCGATGTCATTTTTGGAATAAGTATATTATAGCTGGTAAACTCTTGGAATTTAGACCATGAAATCTAGTTAATCGGTTTTGTAGGCCTGCGTATCATTTCTATTATCGTACAGAACTAAATGCTGGGAAGTTGTATCAATAAAAAGAAATACGGATAAACGATTTAGAGGGCATTAATTAAATAAGCAGCAATTATCTTCATGAACAGTTTTATATTTAGTGTCATTTGTTAGCTTGTGTGAGAAAATGGTAGCCCAAATTGAGTTATATTCATATATTTCTCTTACTTGGCAACAAAATTTGGTATTATTTGTGTTTAATATTTGGCAACAGTTCACATCGGAATTTATCAGCCGGTGAAAGCTTCAAGTATAAAAATAAAATTGAAAAAAAAATAACTGGGAAAAAAGCAAGGAAAAAATGAAATTAAAATTAAACAGTTAAAACATTTATTATGTTTATTTTAAATCGCTCACAAAATGACTTTAAAATCAGATAATGAATCTACTTGTATTTTTAATTACTTCACAACTTTAATTTCACCACATTACTTTGGCCCGTAGGGTTCTTTAGTAAAAATTTCATGCACACTTTTTTCCATGAAGTTATTTTTCTTTATTTAAGTACTACTGTCATGCAGCCGTCTTCCACTCAACTCCAGCAAGTGAAAGAAAAAAGAATGGAAAAAGAAAAAAGTAATTACAATATATATATATATATATTTTCTCTTATGTTGGAGATCGAAGATAAGAAGAAACAAAACATGGGACCTATTTTTTTTTTGATTCAGTGGAAAGAGCATTTAAGCACAAAAATGCGATAAAAGAGTTAAATCCAAAGTTTTAACGAAATTGATTGGCGAGAAGGTTGTCAATATTTTGGTTTATATTAGTGATGACAACTAAAGGAAATAGATTAAGAGAAAATAAAAGGCATAATTGTGAAAAAAGTAAATGGCTCTCCTTTTTCTCCTAAAAGAACGGCGTTAATAAAAGTAAACGGTTTTCTTGGAGGTATAACACTTATATGACAAGCCATATCATGTTGTAACTCGCGTTAATAAGTTAATTTTAAAGGTAACTTGCGATTATCCAACGGTTTAATAGTACTAAAGCCATAGTTATATTATTCAATCTTAAGAAAAAACAAATGTTAAATAGATTAGACTAACTTGCCATTATTATAAATAGGATTATAAATATAAAAACGTAAATACTCATAAAACATATACATATATAATATATATATATATATATATATATATATATATATATATATATATATATATATATATATAAAATAAAACATATAATAGAGATAATAAGAGTGCATGATTATTTAAACATTTCGTAACACAAAATAGGGGAAATAAACAAATACACCCATGAATGGGCACGAAAAAAAAAAGAGCTACGCAACCCTCGCATGCGAAAATGTCACAAAAGAAATCGTAGTACATCCGAACAGTTGGGTTCTCTTGCCCAGAATAAATCAAAAGTTTTCACTTCTATCGTGTAGTCGAAATCACACACAAGGTTTTTTTTGTTGTTGTTGTTATTGAATGTATATAACGTGTGATAAAAGTGGGAATTCCATCTTTTCCCCTTGATTGTTAATTGATAACTACGTGAGAGTACCGGTTGCTGTTTAGAAAGAGTCGAGGGCAAGTCTTAAAAAGTTTTTCATTTTATTCTACTTTATTTTTAATTCGTTGGAGGAGAGGCAAAAGTAAATTATTGTGTGTGTGTGTGATTTCTGCTTGCAAGATTCAATTGTTGCAAAGTATGAATGTACAAATTGTAGAGATAGTAAGCGTGTGCCGAGAAAGGAAGAAGGTAATTGATGGTCATAAATAGAGATACCTTTCGAAAGTAGGAAACACACACACAATCCGCACGATGTTTGCAAGAGCTTGAAGAAGACGGTACGTCAGTGCTTCTCAAACTTTCAATACTTGCGACCCAATATTCAATCATAATTTTCATCGCGCCCCCCTTCCATACAATAACAATATATTGAATTCAATAATACTATACTTTGATGCTAAACCTACAATACAACTGTAACCTCAAGTGCATATATAAAGGACTCGCTCAGCCTGTGCGTTATTTGCCCCGGACGTGTATATACGTCTTTTCAAAGTACGATCTTATGTACGAACTGCTATCCATAAAAAATTATTCCGAAGGCATTTGGAATGCAATAAAATGATCTTGACAATGTTTGCGAAGGATTTACTTATTTCGAATGTTGAAACTTACTTATTATGTAGAAACTTACTTTTACTTAGAATGTAGAAACCAGCAAGCAATGATTTGTGCTCATTAACTCCTTTTCTACCCCCCCAAATACCATATACACTCGCCACGTGTTAACCGTTGGCATTGGGGAGTGAATCACGTAATTTTTAATCGGCATTATAAGGACTAATCATAAACCATACAAATTATTAGGATAAGTGTTAATGTTTGCATATAATCTTATATATGATAAGCCCATGGGGTCACTGGTAATTATTACACTTGTTCTTAACTTATTATTGTTATAGATTAAACATAAAATGCATTGGGCAGTAATATATTTATAAGTGTATTATATTAGGGTAAGAATGTAATTTATTTTTATAAGGTCAGCATTTTATTTGTTTACTTTCAGTAAATTACTAATTTTTTAAAATAATCTTTTGTTTTCGACTTTTCAATATGCTCGCGCCCCCCTCATAGGGTTATCACACCCCCTAGGGAGGCGATCCCCATAGTTTGAGAAACATTGCGGTACGTGGTTCGGCGAAATTCATTTAAGTATGAGAAAAATTTTGATTGTTACGCATTCGCTTAGATTTAAATGAATTTGCAGTAAAGGAGTTGATAATTAATAAAAATCCAGTGCTTGACTGGAGCATGTTTTTTCGAGAGGTTTACATGATTTATTCTCTTAAGTATGTTCTTAATATCTTTTTTAAGGAGCTAAATGTAACTGGAATTTGTTCTTAAGATCTTAAAAATAATTTTCCTCATTCGAATATCAATTTCTTCTTTTTTTAAAATACTTTAAGTTTCCTTTCTGAAAGCAAAATTTTCATGGAATTGTTCCATAAGTTCCATTCTTGTTCTTTGGACTTCAATTTGTTCTCTTTAGAATGTCATTAATTTGCTATTTTTAGAAGCTAAATTTTACTTGAATTTGTTCTTATTGTCATAGAATTTTCTATTTTACTCCTTGGGACATAACACCATGTTTCTCCCAGTTTGCACGCTTCGATTTTAAAAAACGCGCCTAGGCGCTATTTTGGTACGGTTCGGGAAACTCTTCGCCAAGGAGTAGATTATATTAGGATTTAACCCATTTTATTACGAGGCTATTCATAAACGCATTATTTTGTACGTGGCTCTCTCTAGTCACAAATACTTAAATTTCTTTGTAAGTAGAGTAAGTAATAATATATTCAATTCCTACACACACACACACTATTAGCTCATACTCTCTATATATTTATTTATTTATATTCGTGGAAATTTTTTCAATCGTTAATAAAATACATTTTAAAAAGCCTCATGAGCTGAAATTTTATATACATGATTATTTTTTGGAGGACAAACTGTAATTTAATTATAATTAATAAAAAAAAATTTATTAAAAAAATTATTCAAAAAATTTCAAATCAGCCACAATAGCATCATTTTTTGGGGATTTTGTCAAAATTTTTTTTTACATTTTAAAGCGCTGTTTGGCTGTAGTTTTCTATATACTATTGTTTTGGGTAAAATACGATAATTTATTTATAATTTTTAAAAATTTAAATTTACTGAAAAATAAATTTCTTAAAAAAATTATAAATACAGCCACGTTGGCTTATTTTTTAAAGACTTGGGGCAAAAATTTAAAAATTTTTCTCACGTTTTTAAAACATTCGGAACTGAAATTTTTATACACGATTGTTTTGAATGAAAATACGATACTTTAATGAAAATTAATAAAAATGAATTACCCCCTTAATGTTGTAATTCTGTCCTATGCTTTATACATATTTATTTTAAATTTGTAACTATTTAATAAAAGTAGCTAAAAAAAAATTTTTTCTACTTTGGGATCTAAGTAGGAATTGACTTAAATTTTTTTTTATATTACTTGTTTTTTTTATCAGCACATCTTTTTAATCCATTATTTCAAGGAAAAACAATGCTCTTTTCTGTTTGATTTTTAATAAAGTATAATGTTGTTTAATATGAAATTCTTTTTGTTTTCTTCACAGCGTTGTGCTGACTCTAACGTGTAGGACCTCAGGCCCTGATTGCCAAACCAACGGCGCCTCTTTGAACTTAGTGAAAAAAATACGAGTTGTTGCTGCTCAATGACTGGATATTGTCCCGCTGCTATCTCACAACTTTTATCTAAATTAATATTTCAGAAGAAAAAGTATAGCCTCTAGAAATCGCATTTCCAAAAAAGTGTGTCGCATTCGGAAATTCACGAAAAGATTCCAATCAACTAAGAAGACTTACCAAAAGAGAGCACCAGTTAAAAAACGAAAATAAGTTTACGCATTCATTTTTTCAAATGCACATATTACTGAGTTAATTTACTCAGAAATTTAGAGAAAATTATATTCATTGAGATATAGAAGAATTTCCAATCAGATTCAGAAATCAAGAGGCCTCTATTTGCTTTCAAATTACTGTTTATTCGGTGATCGCATAAATTCTACACTGAAAGTATGTATAACTTTTTACCAAAATTAGAATTGAAATTTAGTGTGCTGACAAAAAAATATTGAAAAGAATTTATAAAAGAATTTTTTCAATCTGAAAAAAATATTGGATTTTGATTTAATATAAATCTATTACTTTTTAATTATGTGCTGTTATCCTCATCTACAGAATCAAGTATTTTAAATTCGGAAATGAAGATGTATTTATATTTACTTCTTTATCAGGAAAGTTCTGTTTTTTCACCGTCTAATGGAATAAAAAAATTACTCATTCCCTAATTAGATAAAAGATGATAGGTGCAATCATTTAATTTCACTAGGGAAAAATCTTATTTAAATTATTAGCAGCCGGGTGTAGCTGGTTATTTCTTCAACTGATGCTCAAGAAAGAGTTTTCCAGAAGCTGTTTCGAGTATTTGCCTAATGACCTCCAATGGCGGAAGAGTGACTTAAGACGGTTCATTTCCGATGCGATGCCATTGCCACCTTCGGTCTTCAAAAGGAATTGTGATATTAACATAAGAGAAAAAACTTCCACTTCTTCTCCTCAGTAGATCGTTTGGTAAAAAAACATTCCATAAACTCTGGACTAGAAATCTTTCGAATGACTTCTCTGCCAAACGATTTTATAGCCTCTCTACCCCTCCACCCCTACATTGTAAGAAGGGTGTTCGACTATTGATCGAATTTCATTTTTTCACTATTTCACACAAAGCACTAAATATTTAATTTACTTTTTGAAACTAACATATAGATAAATCGCATTTAGAGTAATACATTATTTAATTGAAAAAAATTTAACCATACAATTTTCTCGAACACCCCTCTGATCAATAGAGGGGCGATTGATGTCCTTCTCCCTCCTCCTTGCTCCCTGGGAACCCCTCCCCCCTTCAGAACAAATGGTCCAACCCTTCTATTAAGATAGTTGTATATAAAATTAACTGCATATATTATATTATTCCATAAATATATACTACTTATTGTTGTATGTACACACACATATATAAATATACTAAATATATATAAATAAAATGTATAAATAACTCACCATGCTAAAAACATTTTCCCTATCGATACATGAAATTTAGGTGTCAAACTGTGTTTTTAAAAAAAAAATCTCTCTTTATATGTAAATTATCGTTATTGCCTCTGTGTACAGTCAATTAATCCCAGTTAGAATAGCAGTCAAAAGAAACATTGTTGACCTTAAATTTCATGTCCCTTAAACCTGATTCTACAAGGCCAGAAAACTGCTGGTCTTTTGGTGTTATGTGGTCTCTTTGGATCGGCTTGCGATTACGAATCTTTCAACTTCAGAATATTCTTTGTACTTAACTTGTTCCCAAGAGTTCAAGTCCCCGAGCTGTGTCTCATCGACGAATAGTCATTTAGGTTACCTAAGATAATAGGAAAAGAATGTTCAACAGTGCATCGTGTAAACTGATGAAGAAATTTTATAAAATAGTCTATTTTGAAACATTGTTATCGATGAAAAATCAATAATTTGCATGACCCCTTTTAAATGCATAAAATATGAACCTTGACTTAAACACATCTGCAACTTCAGAAAAAATATTAATTTAATTCAAAATAACTCACCAGTGGATTCTGCTGTCTTTAAAAGCACAATAATGATTACAAGGCAAAAAACTATTCAGAATAGAAACAGCTCGGGGATGTTCCGGAACATAAAATCCAGCATTTTCCCCAAGATATTTCTTAAAAAAAAAGCAGACGAATTTTTCGTGTGCAAGAAAAAAAGATATTTAAATATTCTATGTAATTACTTCTATGTCGCTCTCTGTATTGGAAGAAACTTCACTGTACAAAATGTAGAATGTATCTTTCGAATAGAAATTCTTTTTTGTGTCTCTCCTTGTAAAGTTATAGTCCATTTTTGATATAAGATTAGAGAGTTGAACGTTTATTATTCAGAAATTTATTTTTCTGGCCTTAGCATTCTAATGTGCAGGGGGATCTAGGATATATGCTGTAACGTTTCAAAGCCTATTCAGGTAACTCTTCACGTTTTGTCGAAGATAATTAATTTTTTTTAAGAACATTGCCAAATGAAATATATAAAATTAAGATATTGTAATGATATCACTTTTATATTTTTAATTGAAATACATTTATTTTATTCTAAGAATCAACTGCAGATTGTGTCTTCGTTAAGCTTTTTCTGGAAACAAATTTAGAACCTATTGTAAAAATTATGGAATTAATTTAAAAAAAACTAATCGCGTTGGAATATGAGGTACTTGCAAAGTATCCCTACATATGACAATAACTTCGAGAAGACCGCTCATACAATTAAAAATATCCATTATATCCTTAAGTATTCCACAATACTTTTTGTAAATACTATGAATAATTAGATGAAAAATGTGCCTATATGTGTGAGCATGTTTAATTCATCCAACACTACATATTTATTCAAAATTAAAACGCTTGAAATTGTTTTGTATCAGCATAAGTATTGGAGAATGCTCAGATTTGTGTGTGTGTGTGTGTGATCTGCAATATAAACTTATAGTACAGATAAGTTTGCTTATCATTTGGCGAGCTTCCAACTCAAAAGAGTCATCTTGGTTATTCTTTGAAGTGCTGCAGCAAGAATTCTGAATCTCCCAGTATGTGTGTTGCAAATGAGCGTAGTATTTCTCAAAGTCTAGAGAGAGGCCTTTCGTCATCAATGTACTGTTTCGAAGCTCAGGTAGGGTTAGTTTTCGAGTTGGAAAACAAAGATAGGGAAAGATTGGATTTCTTTCTATAACAAATAAAAGAATTGTCGTTTGTTTAAGAGACGTCAGAAAAGTATTTTTTCTGTTCCGTATTTTAAAAAAAAGAAGATAAAATTAGCTTTATAAAAGTTCTCAAGGCAATTAAACCATTTGAACTTTAAAAAAAAAGGGAATTCCATATATGACCAAATGCTATATTTTATAGATGGCAAAAAATAAAAAAAAGAAGTAAGCATTTAGCCTGATGTCTGTTTGATAACTGGACAATTCTAGTAAGTCATCTAGATCTAATGTCCGTTTGATAACTGAGTGTAACAAATTTAGCAAATCTTTTTGAACTTGTTTGATAAACTGACCAGACTGACGAGTCATCTGAACGCAAGGAGAATATTGGATTGATATTTTCTTCTTTTTTCTTAGCAAAACGTTGCGAATGAATTTCGAACCATTTTTTTTTTTTTTAAAAGGGAAAGTATGTTATTCCACATCGTGCCAATTCCGTTATAGTACAAGTCAATGAATCAAAAAAACATTTCATTTCATCCATCAGTATAGATATCAAAAACGAATAGACTCAACTTTGTGGCTTTTGCAGACCTAATCCAACATGTTCCATTTTGCACGCAACCCATCTCCCCTCCTGAGAAGCAAATTTGTGATAGTACAGCGTTAAAGACAATGAATCGCGCATCTCTTAATGTTCTATCGAGACTTCGAAAAGCCCCCTCCTTTAAGTGTCTCACTCGTGTATCTTGAAGCGACGAATAATGTTTCTCCAAACACACACATATATATACATATATGTCGGTCACCTGATGTACCCCCTAGCGAGATCTACATAAAGGTAGGCGGTACATCTGCGTGGCTGTTACACCCATCAAATAACGAAAACTTGCATTTTTATTCTTTTAAGAAGTTAACATACGAATGTTCTAAGGGTGTTGTAAATGCCACAAAGCGCGTATCAAAAACTAAACGTTTGTTTGAATCCAGATCCGTCACCTCTTCCAGAGATTTAAGTAGAAATTCTGCTGCCCAATCAGGTTTTTCTCACTGGTAACGATTAAATAAATTGGCCATAGTTGGAATATCATCTGGATTCGATGATTTTTGTTTTAAATTTGGCTTGTGCTGCTTGAAATTTACCTGATATTGAACTAGATTTGATAATTCAATTCGCTGCTTGTGCTGCGCCATTGACTTAATTGTTTGGCAAGCTGACTGGGACTTTTTCTTCGTTCAGATTTCCATGTCTTCTGGACCTGACGCCTGTTTGGCCCCACAAACGACCAGTTTCTTCTAGCATTCATTACTCGCAGACTATAGTTTTCCAGACCAAAGATCATTTTTCGTTTCCAGCGTTTCGATGTGCCTCTGTTAACCCATCGTTTTGTGTGGAAGGACTCGATCCCTTCTCTCATGTGCCTGTTCGCCAGAAACACGATGAAACAACGAGCATTTTTGTAAAGCGTTTTTTCTCCCCTCTTTTCCTGACGCGTGTTTCTTCCCTTTTTTTCCCCGCGGCGGCTGCATTACATTTCAGGAACAATGCACGTTCTAAAAAACAGCTCCCATGTATCACTTCTTTCCTTTAAAAAAAAAATCAGCTACAGTCAAAACCGGTTATAACGACTCTTAATACGAGCGACGGATTTAACGAATACTTTTGTCTACTACAGATTTAAAGAAAGTTAAATTTACAAAGAATTCTGGTTCAAATAGAATTTTCCGTCTTAAGAAGAATTTGTATTTAGAGAGGGCTTGACAAGATTCCTTGTTAAAATCTTGGCTTAAGAAGACAGGGTTCTTGTCCTAATCAGGATCCACGAGCCTAGATTAAGAGGAGAAAAACCTGGATCAAGCTAGGAAACAAAAGATGTAGCAATTATTGAATAAATATTCGTTTTCTAGAAGCAACATTTTATTCTTTGAGCAAAAAATTTGCCTTTCGGCTGCAATTTCATTCATTAATCCGTTTCGGAAGAGAGAATTTCTTCTTTTTATCACTTCTCTTCAAATAATAAATTGTAATGACTAATAATTTAAAATTGAATGGAGATATGAAAATTCTTTATCTTCCCGAATTTAAGTATTAAATATTTCTGAGAGCATCCTGACTATAAAAGTTTTATAACTTGCCTTACATGTTTCTTGAAATATGATACAGATAAAGATACCAGAAGTAAAATGAGAATAAATGAGCGTCAATGCAAAATGAGCAAAGCATTAAAGCTACTTTAGTTTTCATTAAACTGTTCATAGTAAATACATTTTGTTTCAATGCTTCTAACGCAAATATGCTTAAGTTTAATAAACTTCAAAAAATGAAAATAAATTTTGAGCGTTCGTTATAACTGGTGCCGACTGAATTGTTTTTAAGCCTTAAAATTTTTCATCTAACAAACCAATTTTAAGGAAATCAATTATCTTTCAACACAGTTCCAAATTCCTAACTCTTCACTTCTATTCATTCTCGTTAAATCTTTTCGTTTAAAATTAATTAAATTAAAAGCTTTTTAATTTCATATTCTGTGATTAAAAAATGTGAGTAAATTGAATTATTTTAACTCTCCTGGCAACTTTTCGCACAGATTTAAGATGTAATTATTTGTTCAAAATTGAATTATTGCTGTGAGGTTGCTGTATTACGATATAGTTCTAAATCATTTTTTTTTTAAAAAAATTAAATCATTTCATTGTTTGGAAAATTAATTAAATATTTTATTCAGTTTGTTCCTGAAAACTTATTGACATTAGAATTGCATTTAGTTATACAGCCTTGCAGATTTCATTTAAATCGGTGTATTCCTTTTCTTCCTATTTCTGTCTAAACCAGCCTACATACTTTCATTTGTTTACAATGTGAATTTATGTGCTTTTGTAAATTGCGATACTGTGTGTGAAATGTTATATTATGTGTCTTCTGTGTACTGTTGGGAGGTTTCGCGTCACCTGTATTGTGTTCATGATCATAAAAGAAAACTCTCAATAAGATGTACTGTAACTATAGTTTTGGTGTTCAATGTGACTTTATGTTGAGTGTCTTGAGCAATATATAAGTGTTAAATGTACATATGCTAACCTCCTGCCTAAATAAGAGTGAATGTGTTTAATCCATATTTTTCACAATGCATCGCATATAATCTGAGGACACCAATGGCCAAGTCTCGATTAGGGTCTTCGAGGCAATGCAAACCAATTGGTAACACAGAAACCTTTTCTCTCATTTCAACTTAAATCAAAGTAACAGCAGTATATAAAAATGGAATAAAATCTTCTGTCTTTTAAGTTGACGGATAAAAGAATTACTTAAATTATGATTTATTTAATACGAAAGAATAAACAGCTATAGTTCCCATAGATTAAATCTATGAGTTAGATTTATTTGATTTAAAAAATTATAGTAATTTTTTCATGAAAAATCAAAGTACAATTTATATTGTTGGCATTGTTTTTCAAAGCATTGCATTCGAAGCTCTTCATTCCACAGAAGGAAGAATGTAATTATTTGTTTCCGAGCACATAAGGAAACACTATGAACAGATGCAGACCGCCCTTCCCTCTCGAAAGTAAAACTGAACATTTTGTTTAGAAAATGTGACCTTTCCTCATTATGAATATATTGTTCACCATTAATGAGCTATAGAATTATAATTGTTGGAGCAATTGTTTCTTATGTTCAAGAGCATGTTTAAATATAAATAAATAAAATGCGTTTCTGGGAAAAATGTCTCCTGTGTTATTTTGCATTTCTTTTTCACAATTCCTACTATTAGTTCACAATCTCTATATATTTATTTATTTATCTGGGTGGAATTTTCAATCGTTAATAAAATACATTTTAAAGCAATCAATTGAGCTGAAATTTTATATACAGGTTTATTTTGGATGACAATACAATAATATAAAAAATAATTAGTAAAAATTGATTGATTAAAACTAATTATTTACAGAATTACAAATACACACAACCACGTTGACATCATTTTTGGTGACTTAGCGATTTGTGTCAAAACTTGAAAAGGTTTTTTTCTCACGTGTTAAAGTATTCAGTTGAAATGAAATTTATATACACGATGCGATACTTTAATGATAATTAATAAAAATTAATGACCACTTAAGGTTGAGATTCTGTCATATGTATATACATATTTATATTAATTATAACTATTTAATAAAAAGTAGCTAAAATAAAATTTTGATTGTTGATCTAAGTAGGAATTGACTTAAATTTTTTTTTATATTACTTGTTCCTTATATTATTACTGAATAACTGTTAAGTTAATGTGAACACAATGCTACATTAATTAATCCCTAAATGCTATTCAAATAACAGAATCAGATAAGAAAAAATGCAGTAGAAAAAACCTAGTAGACCCAACTCCTAATTTCAATTTGAATTTTTATTTGTTGTATATACTTATAGCCTCAGTGTGCCCTAGGTCACGTATACCTCATGGGCTGTTGCGCCACTGAGTTAAGTTAGTTAAGTATGTATTTATAGACTAAATTTTCATTATACGAATTTAATTTTTTTTTCTTTGTAATACAGATGAATTGTTTTTGTTATAAATATGTATATAATATATATTTTATTATTACTTTTTCAATTCCTACTATTAGCTCACACTCTCTATATATTTATTTATCTTGGTGGAATTTTCGATCGTTAATAAAATACATTTTAAAGAGCTCAATTGAGCTGAAATTTTATATACATGATTATTTTGGATGACAATACAGTAACTTAATTATAATTAATAAAAATTAATTGATTAGAACTAATTATTCAAAAAATTACAAATACAGCCAAGGTTGGCATCATTTTTGGCGACTTAATGACCCTTTTGGCTGCTTGTGTCAAAACTTGAAAAGGTTTTTTTCTCACATTTTAAAGCGCTCATTTGAGCTGAAATTTTCTATACACTATTGTTTTGGGTAAAAATACGGTAATTTAATTATAAGTAATTAAAATTAATTGACCGAAACCAATTATTTAAGGAATTACAGATACAGCCACATACTTTTAATTTTTAGTGACTTGGTTCAAAACTTAAAAAGATTTTTTTTCTCACGTTTTAAAGCATTTAGTTGAACTGAAATTTTATATACACTATTGTTTTGTAGGACAATACGATACTTTGATGACATTTAATAAAAATTAAATACGACTTATAATGTTGTGATTCTGTCATATGTATATACATATTTATATCAATTGTAACTATTTAATAAAAAGTAGCTAAAATAAATCTTTTCCTTGTTGATCTAAGTAGGAATTGACTTAAAAAAATGTTTTTTTGTATGACTTCTTTTTGCACATTTTTTTTTGGGGGATATTTAGAGCTTTACCTCTTACACGATTTTTTTAAATTGTGGAACTCATCCCGAAATTCACTATGTACCACATGTAATTTTTTATACGATTTTCTAATGAAAGTTTCTTCTACTGTGCAAAAAAAAAAAGAGTTGGGGGTACTTGCAAATTAACCCCATGCCAGCAATTTATCGCCAATAATTAGCTGCCTGCCAGAAATTAATCGCCAAAGATGGACTGCATTGTAGAGATTTATGCAAGGCCGGATCTATGTATGGGCTAAATGGGCTGCAGCTCAGGGCCCCCGGTTTCTAGGGCGCCCCGTTCTCCGTTGAAGATAACAAACAGAAAAAGATGTAATAAAATAATAAATTTCAAAATAGTAATAAAATAATAAACCCCAGTAAAAGAACAAAAATCAAAAATAAACTACCAGAAATATCATATAAAATTTATTTTCATTTTCAAGAGCAAGAGTAATTTACCCTTTTGTTCGTTTTAAAACGTCCGTCCGAATACGCGGAAATTAATAATTAATAGACAGAGGTTCTATCATATAGATGCCTGCGAGCATCAACCATTAATACAAATGTAGTGGCACTATTTCTGTAGCCATTTATTTTTGTGCAATAATAATTCTAATTTACAATAATATATACTGATTTGGCACTGTGTCTTGTGCATACTACATACAATTAAAACATACTTATGTACCTGTTGATTCAAGTTTCAAGTAAAAAGTAAATGCTGATACACGTTTCTAAATTATTTAAGTAGGAAGATATTGAAGTAGTGTTTAAGTATTTTCTTTTTGTATTTTCAATTTTTCAAAGATTGTAAACATCAGAATTTCCCATAAATATGTATGTTGTCTTAAAATTTGTGTTCAGTAACTTAACTACTTCTATAGGATATAAAAAAATAACAATCTGTTTATGTGGATTGTGGAGATTCACACCGAATATTATGGATAAATGTAAAATAGTCTTGATTTTCGTATTAAGTCGGTTTTTTTAAGTATAGGTAGCAACAGAAAATAATGGATGACAGGGGAAAATCAATCTTTATTTAAAGTGGGGCAAATAATTCTAAAGTTTATTTTTATAAAATCTCCTTTAATCTGATGGGCTAATAAATAATAATAATCAGTGTTTTAGGTTTTAGCGAGTATAGACAAAGATTTTTATTTTTTAAATTAACTAGGTACCATTTTTCAATTATCTCAGAAATATACTATATTGTTTTGTGTAAAAATTTGTTAGAATATTTTTAGTTTATTAAGCACATCGGTTGTGTTATCGTAATTTTATGACCTAAACTTTTAAATTGATTTTCAGGAAAATCAAGTACTTAATTAACAATATAAATATGTCTGGCAGAAAATATGAAAGTGTAGCGGAAAAACGAAAGCTACTGTTAAATCGAGAAAAAAAGATTGCCGTAAATAAAAATTTGACTTTTACAAGTAGGAACAAAGCAACAAGAATATAAATAAAACGCAGAAACATTAACAAAGGAAAGGGAAAAGAAACTTTAAACTAAAGAAAATGAGGAAACTCCAATAAGCAAATATTAATGATGAAAATATGCAAGATTTCCAATGACCAGCAGCCTTTTTAAAGATATATTATCAGCCAGAGGACATCAGCACGCCCCCGACCGAAAAGCAGGTACATGAAAAATGTTAGGTATGAGTTTGAGAATTATACGTTGACGTGGGGTTCGTGGCCCAATCTCTGGGTAATAGAATATATTATATCCTTTCACATGAAATGAGTTATTTTCAAAATAGATCCAAACAATATATTCTGTTTCCGGTAAGAGAATAAAGAACAAAAGATATCATTTCGAATAATATCATCATTTAATTAAAAATCCTAAAATAATAAGTGCTGGGAAAGATCTTGAAAGTTAGGGCTATTCGACCATAGTATGTTTTGTCGGACTCTGCCAACTTTTTTCTAAAACAAATTCTCAATACACAACCGGCTTTTCTGATTGAAATGACGTACGACGTTCAGTTGTTAAGTGAAAAATCATAAAATATCTCTATTGAACACAAAATTCATTGTTAGTCTGGACACCCGAAAAAGAAAATAAGTCTGTTTTTACAGATAAAGTTACACAGGAGCAAACTAAGAAAAGATAGAATATTTCAAATATCCTCTCAAACGGTTTATTTCGGTAGTAAAGCATTTGCCATCAGAGGCTTTACTCAATTAGAGGGCACGAGGAAGCTTTTGGCTTCAGGTGGTAATGTTATGGCGCCCTGAACAGTTAGCGGAGTTCTCGACCGACCCATTCAGAAAGCCTAGAACATACTGAACAGTGAAAATTACGACTGTAACTCATTAATATCGCGGGCGTATTAAAACAATATAAGAGCAAAATAATTGAGACCGCGGGCAAAGTAAAAATCATTAAAACAATTGTAAACTCAAATAAATAAATTATCATACAAAAGTACCATTCAATTCAGAGATGGATTAAACACCGATTTGTTCCACAATGATCACCGTACTATAGTACTACGATAATAGCCGAGAAAAAGTGTATATAAAAGATGAGTCTCTTATTAATTAAGATATAGTCATTACTTAGGTTTACAGTGCTTACTTTAATCTTACAAGAATTTTGTGAAAGAATTAGAACTGTTGCTATGAATAATTGTAGGGACAGTCATTTTGATCGCTAAGCATTATGTCACATATATAATGGTGTGCAAACTCTTTTAAAAGAAATAGCCAGTTCACGTACTATGAATATTTATATGCAAATATCTCTTACGTGGTTGGTAAATCAGTTAAAAGCTGCACCTAAAACGAAACTTTGGTTTTGAATGCAACATTTGTCTTTTTTCTGCTTCCCTAACTCATATAAGTGGGAAGTCTCTAAATCGTGAAATTAAACTTGCAAATTTACTCATAAAAGTTAGTCGATCACAGAGGATGGTCTTGTCACTACGATGTTGTTGAAGCCTAAAAAAGTAGTCATGGTAATGTGGTGGTGGTGTTCCATAAGTCAGTAACAGCCTCTGACTGAAGTGATCATTTAGTCCAGTGGTTAAGTTGCGTGTGCTTACGGGAACCGAAGGTATCGGAAGCCCCCAATCTCCTCTCATTACTGGTGACCCTGGCTGAACTTCTTTGAAAAAAAAACGCAACCCTTCAGCCACGCAGCTGTCGTGGGCACCATCTGTACCCACCGCAAAGCAAAATCCGTAAAGCCGCTGTCAGACACGTATGACGCAGCAACGCAGCCGTCAGATCCAGGAGGCAAAACAATCAAGCCGTCAGATTCCATACATGGTTGCAAAGACACAAAGTCATTGGTCACACACATGAGTAAAATGAAAGGTGTCAAACCTTCTACACGCCTACCATAACTATATTGAGCCTGGCTCACCATCCCACCGACTCACTGGTAGGGGAAGCGTAGGTGATACCATATCAGCCAGTAAATAGCCTCCGGACTGAAGCATCGTATTTTAGTCTAGTGGTTAAGCTTTTCATGCGCTCATGAAACTGAAGGTGCTTGAATTCTAATCTTCTTCAGTAATATCATGAATATTCTTACATTTATATAGTGACAATGAAAATGAGAAAATTGATTGAAAAGAGGCAGTAAATTTATTCCAATAAATTCACAAAACTCGAAATCCTGCTATATATATTTTGGTTTATATTTTGGGAAGAAATTTTAGAAAGATTTAATTCACTCAACAAAAAAATTACCGGACTCTTGGTTTGGACATCTGTTAAGGAATAAGTAATTGTATATATGTCATTAGTAAAACGTTTATAAGCAATGTAATGATACGAGTCAGATCAAAACCAAAGAAGCGCATCAAGACGTACAAAAAAATTCTATCCCAGTAGGAATAATAGAATATAGAGCGATGGGCCAAGAGACGACTTAGGATTTCAAAATTTGGTACATAAATCTACAGAAAAGCTGTGTATGGGAGCAGAAAAATTTAGAGAGATATGCTTTATATTGTTGCGTTAGATAAGCTAACCCTTGATTTCACAAAAGAAACCAAATATATATATGGTGATATAGTGTAGAAATTTAAATTTGTATATAAGGGATTAGAAAACAAAGTAAGAAGAAAGTTGGCCTGGAGAGTGTACGCGCTTATTGGATTCATGATGTAAGATCAACATTTAGAAGTTAGAAGGTTCCAATCAAAGTTTATCATACACAAAAACCAAGCTGGTGTGGTGGTAGTTAGGAGAGGGGTGCCAAAGCCTGTGTGTCAAACCACGTCACTCTTGACCATGGTTCGTAAATACGTGGTCCGTCGCCAAAAGCCCTCGTAGCTAAACAGTGCGACGTTATTATCGCCCAAACTCAAAACTAACAATAAAAAAAAAACTGGAGTTAGAGTCCTATACTTCAGTAGTGATATGTTCAATTCTAATTTTGAAAGCAAAACTTGTTGACGTTTTTCCAAATTCTAGTATACTCATTTTAAAAGATTTTTCTAACACTCTCATTACTAGTTGCGAAGTGGAGCGCGTTCTCTAAAATGTCCTATATAGAAAACAACAAAATAGCAAAACAATGGCAAATATTTCTAAATTATTTATCACTTATTTCTATTACGTCAGACTACCTAAAGATATCATAGACATAGATTATAAGCTAAATAAAAAGAATTTTGCCGCATAAAATGTAGAAAAGTTTTTGTAAATTATGAATTGCTTATAATGAATAGATTGCATGGAATAAAAACCCCTAAGTTTCATATATTTTGCACTTCCAGCACAAATTTTTGGTAAAATGTCCTAAATCATTTAGGGCTCCCGGCAGAGGCGTGGTGCCAGCCTAGGGCCCCTGGGACTGGCCCTGGATTTATGGTGCGATTTTACGACAGCAACAACGTACCATAATCAAGAAACTACATGGATGCAGAGAAAATTTATTGTGGCAATCATTCGTTAGTGGGCGGTGGGCTGGGCCAATCGAAGAGACATTTCTGCCTCAGGCCTTTCCTTCTTACTCATTCCGGTTATAATCGATCCTTACAAAAAGTTACTAAGAGCGAGTGTCAGCCTTAATCTATAATAATAATTCTTAAAAATATACTCACTCATGGACAAAAAAAAAATTAGCGCACCAAGAAGGAGTCGTCAAAATGAAACGAAATCTTACATACGTAATCACTACTTTGGTATAAGTAAATGATTAGAAAATAAAAGAAAAAGATTTAATTCAGAGAAAAAGGCGAAAGAATGGAGAGTTTAATACCCTGTTGAACCCCCTCTAACGAGAATGCACAATGCGATACAATCGGGCATTGATGCTTACAAGTTCTGTATCATGTTTTGAGACATTTCGTTCCATATTTGCTGTATCCTTGCCTCTAGTTCGTTCGGCTAAAAAATCGTGGGATGCCCAACTCGCTATCCCAAATTATCCTGTATATGCCTGATTGGAGAGACAAACTGGGATCGGGCAGCCAAAGAAGGCACAATAAGAGTGGAGACAGTCTTGGTGACATCCTAAGCAAGTGTGAGTAATTCCAGTATTGTCTTGTTGGAAAAATGGCTCCTCGAGCCAAGTTGCATGAACAGAAAACACATGGTTGCAGGATGTCATGAACATGCCACTGGGCTGTCATGGTGCCACGGATGAATACTAGGGGTGACTGTGTATTGTAGGTAAGTACAGTACCCCATACTCATCAATTGTAGCTGTGCTGGGTGTGCCGCCAGCAAAGGTAGTGATTGATAAGTTCCACCGCATTTGCAGTCTCCGCACACGAACACACTACCATACTACCGCCGAGATTTCGAACTGGGATCGTCGCTAAAGACGACCTGCGGGTTCCATTCCGCTGCAGTCCAGCTTTTCTCAGCGTGGCAAATCTTACCCAAAACGCAGACGTCGATGCGAGCGTGCCGCCAAGGCGTTAACACACGCACGATCCAAAATGTCCTCGGCCAGGCGCTTTCAGAGCGAGCGTTCCCGAGAAGACACAGGGCCCATAGTGAAGGGCTACCTGTGCCTGATGGCGGCCACAGAAGAGTTAGCGTACGTGAGCATTTCTTACGACGTGGCGGTCTTCTCTGACGACCACCTGTCGAGGTATCCTGGGCCTGGTTCTTTTTGTGTAAATGACATCTCTCGGATCCACCATCAACACCTCCTCACAGCAACACAATCAGAGCGGGCCTAACGAGATACTGGCTAACCTAGCTGGACCAGTTTCCATCATGTCGATAATTCTTCCTCTCAAACGACAGCAAATATATACTGTCTTCTTCTGAAAATGGCGTAGTGGCATGTCTACTCCCAGTTCTGCTTTGTAAATGATTCAGCGCCAAAACAAGCTCTTTGTTACTCATGAGCAATTTGCATGGAGAACGATTTGCTATACGCAGGTACGCAACGCCGCTGCATTTCTAATTATTTGCACATCTTCTCGACATGTACCTTCATGCCAAGTTTCGTTAAGGTCCCGCAATTATTTCTTGGTGCGCCAGTTATTTCGTCCATGAGTGTACTTATGAAGCGTATAGGAAATAATGCAGACACTCGGCTTTTTTGAATAACAAGGTTCCAAATCTAGAGTCATAGATATACAGCTAAAGATCAAATCTCACAGTATACTTATACTCAGAACTGGCATGCAGGTTTCTATCTTCCCTCCCCGAACACCTAAATAGAATTCTACTTTTACAGAGAAAAAGAAGTTCTAACAACGCAAATAGTGTTTCCCCCTTAAGGATTATTATGATAGGATCCAAAAAAAAACCCATAACAATTGCTTGTTAGCTATTTTTAAGAGACTTTTAGCAGTTTTAAAATTTACAGCTTTTACCGAACGATCCTTCTTTAGATGAATTTATATTCATTAAAGTTCAAATTGTTGAAGGAACACTGCCATATTTTTTAAGTACAATGCATCCTATCTTAAAATGATTACCAAGAGATTTTCATTTAATTATGTTCTGTAAAATACTAAATATGCTACATGCCAACTTTTCCAAAAATAAAACAGTTTTGTAACAATACCCTACTGGGGATTCAACAAAGTTTATCATCAGCGATAAATACAAAAAAGGGAAGTTTTTAACACCTCTTTATCAGAAAAGGATCAAGAGGGTCATTTATTTATACTGTGTCTGCAAATATTTTAACTCTTTGAACCTCTAATCATTTTAGACCGTTAATGTCATAGTCCAAAATGTTTCGAAGTCTTGAATTATAAATTGATTTTTTATTTGAGTTAACAAAGTGCTATAAGCTCATCAAAAATTAATTAGTGTTACCAATAGCACTTATAAAATAAACCCCAACTTCTGCTTCCCTTTATTTCCAAAATGAGAGACTCAATGAGGTTGAAATGCACCACGACCCTGAATACAAAAATAATAAATAAAAGTTTTCCTTTTCATTAAGAGTTTAGATGCAAAATTAAATATTCTGATACCTATCTCCTTGCTTGAATAAGTGATACCATTATCACAGGTATGTGATTATGTACTCCTCTTCTCTAAAGTAAAAACGTCCGAACGAGGCCATAAAAAGCTCCAGACGAGACTGAGACACCAGTCACTTTATTAAGAAGGAAAGTGAGATTAAAATTGTATCAAATAACATTCTCAGCCAACATGAAAAAAATTGACAAATATTGATAATTTAAGACCAAAAATTACATCCTGCAAGTGGATTGTGAACGGAAACTAAAGAATCCTAAGGTATCCGACTACAAGCCTGAACCGTGATTTTGCAAAAAGCAATAAATTGATAATATTACGATATTTAGTGTCACTTTAGATTAGAAAATGTATAAAAATTGTTTAAAGAATAGTATTTCAATAGTGTAATTATTTAAGTACAATATTTGAAAACAACATAGAATGTCAAATTTTCAAAACATTCTCCTTTTATGGAGATTGCTTCTATTCTTCTAATATTTTGCAATCTAAATCAATCTATTTGTAACACAGTAATACTCAACCTGCGAACCACTGAACCTTTTTAAGGCCCGGTCATGGGCCCATTGCTCTCTGGGAGAAATTCTATTTATTTAAGAACATTGTATTAAAAATTTGGTGGAACTCTCAAGAAATCAAACATATCACCTTGCTGTCGGTGTCGTACGGGTACAAATTGATATTCTTTACATTGGGAAAGGCTGGCGTTAGTATAACAGTGACGACAGTGGAGTAGCGACAATTTTATGAGTGCGGAACTAATTTTAATTGAGTCTTTCAAATCTTGCAAGTGAAAATATCTTCGAAGAAAAATATATCGTTTCAAGAGATGAGATATCGGGAGGTTGATTATTTTGTAGTGAAACACTAACATGGATCAGTAATTGTTTGATTGGTCACGAAAAGTGCCAGGCTGTAAAAAATACCACAAAGAGGAATCCAATAATGACACTTTTTCAAGATCTCTTTCATGAGATGATAATAGGCTTGAAATTGCAATCTTTGCAACCAGCAACAAAGTGTTTTGCCGTAGGGTAATATCACAGCAGTAACAAAGACATATCCTATGAAGTTTGTTATCTTATTGGTAATCAAATGAAACCGTTTACTGATGCAGAAATTGTGAAGGAGTGTTTCTTAATTGCTTTCAATTTAGCACATTAGTGACAAAAATAAAAACTATAAAAAATAATAATTTAAAAAAAGCAAAACAGGAATTGTAATATTTTGTTCAATTTTCCTCATTTTAAATTTCCAATGTTATCTTGGTTTTAAGGAATTTCTCCCCCATTTATCCTCATGTCGCAGCCCGCATGAAATAGATGACATATGTATGCGGCCCAGAAGTAAAAAAAGTTTAGTACCCCTGATCTAAATGGTTTGAATTTTTAAAATTTTCTTACCTGAACAAACACATCAATATTTCCAGTAGTAAAATAATCAAAAGCACTTTCTAACTTAGTCAAAAAGTCTTTTATGCTATCTCTTTCTGTTCGAATTTTGAGCTTTTTCTGTTTCGCTCACAGCAAAAAGTACAAGCCAAAAAGGAAGCAAGATGCAATAAAAAATTATGAATGCTAAAATTCAGTTTTTGCATTAAAATTATTACTTGATATTTGTGTGAATGTATAATAAATAAAGCTTCATTCAGTTATTATTAATAATCATAAGAATTGTTTGTAAAATACTTGTTAACTCTGCCTTTATATCTCATCAATACCTCCAATATGTTGCTGTCACTCATTAAAAGATCTGGATTAAGTCCCTAAACAAATAAGGGACTTAATCCACTTATCCAAGAAGCTGAAAATATTAAAAAATAATAAACCATAAATTAAGTTAAAACATACAATTTGTTTTTCTAATGAAGTTCACTACAAGTTTCTAACTAAAATAATGAAACAGCCATGAATATATCTTAAAATTGCAATAATAATATATATATTACTGCAAAAATAAATGAAAGCATATAGTGACAAAAAGGATAAACTGAATGCACTTTTGTAAGACAAATATAATAATAGCCATCAGTTTTTCTTTTTATAAATAGAAATGCCGCATTTCATGGTGGCGTTGCGCTTTATTGAAGATCTGTAGCATTTTTCAAATATCAGAAATGTCGGACTCTCAAATTCTCTTCAGTCACCCCAGGCCTAATGAAATCTTTTAATTTTAAAACTATTTGTTATCAAATGAATTCCCTTGTCAGTTTCCCATCCATATACAGTCTCTGTGGGAAAATGAAACATATTTGTCACTTATTTCCCTCTTTTTTTGGAGGTGCCAAAGGTTTTCTAATAATTCAGGTCACTTGTTCGACTAGAGTTCCAAAGAGACTACCACTTCCTTTGTCTCAAAAATTATTTTCGGCAAAACAAAAATAACCCTCCCTAAAGCGACTTAGTGGTTTTGATTGCTGTGTTGCAAGACTCATTATGGTTTATAAATGTAAATGAACAGAATATAAAGAAAGAAATGCACATCTGTGCAATCTCTATTGGATTGAGTTGAAACTGATCAAGCAAGGGAAGAGAACCTGATGAAATAAATATATAATCATGATAGTGAGTAATCAGGAGAAAAGGATAGAACATGATAATTTAGTTGAAAGGTGCTAGTTAAATGCTGCCTAAAAAACTCCATCAAGAAAGATAAAACCACAAATGTACCACAAGACACACTGCCCCCTGTCAAAAAGAAAGAAGCAAGAAAAAGTTCAACATGCTATTTGTCGAACATCAAAGGACAATAGAACTACAATAACTTGAACAAAATTTGACAGTTTTGCCTGCAAATATCATTCCCGTAAGGTTAACAAAAAGTGCCAAGATTGTGCTTTTTCTTATTAATCGCTCTTACTTGAAAGGTACCGTAATTCATTGATTGATTTTTTTCTCAAATTTTAAAGAAAATTCAAAAGTCCTTAGTGCTAGGTAAATATACTTTTCTCTTAAATTATTCATACTGAATTCATACCTTTATAGGTGTAAGTAATAAAAAAATAATTAGAAAAAAGGATTGGGGTAATTCAGTTACCTCCCAAGCGACCACAACATCAGTGAGTCGAAAAGTCACTTTCCTGATTGCGATAACAACAGAATATTAAAACAGGAAAAAAGTGAAAAGGAACATTAAAAAAATATATAATTTGGATTCATAGTGAATATGAATGGGAAAAGAATAAGAGATTTATAATTTACACATTTTAAATATCAGTATACACTTTATTCATGTTGTACAAACAATATACACATATTTACATAGGATTGTTTACTAGAGTACACTTGACTTTTGTAGTCAAACAATCATTAAAGATGGGGATGAAAAGAGTACAATTAAAGCCCCATCTAAAATTAATTCTATTTTGAGTTTAAAAAAAAAACATGTTTACAACACATTGTACAGAATAAAAGAAACCTAATATAACAAAATTCTTCAAAACTAAATCAAAATGGGGAAAAAAAGGAGAATAAGAAAAACAGAAAAGTAAAAAAAAAAATGTACAAGAATCATGATCTGGTTTTGACTTTTGAGGATGCACAGTCAGGTTATGAATGACAGCCCTGAGCCATAATGAGATTAGTAACACTTCTTGATTATAACATACACAAAATTGTTTTAAAAATCATACTCTTTTTTTACTTGAAAATAAAATTGAAAAACAACAGTAGTTCAAAAAGGGAAGGAGTGTATTATGCTGTTAAATATTTCATATAATACATCTGTAATATCAAACAAAATTCTATTTTTCATAAACTTCCAGATATATTTTGGGATATGATGCATAATATAACTAAAAAAAATTATGTGCATCACTATTTGAAATGATCAGAAGTTCAATAAATGGTCATTTTTTCGGTATAGCTCTAATACATTGATATAACTTTAAAATGCTCTGAATCAAATAATCTGTATGAGTGATGGGAAAAAATATATATATATTCAAAGAAACTTAATTCTTATGTGACACTGCACAATTTAAACAGCTTGAGCATACTCATTTACTTAATACATTTTGACTCATTACTTGCATATTCCTGATATTTGACAAAGAAAAACATTTTCTACCATGAATTTCCCATTCAGGTTAGTCCTTAGAATATTTACAAGGTAAAATAAATAAAAAAGATTTAAAATTATCTTTCTAAAAAAGTCCAACCATTTAAAAAATTATAAGTACACTTAATTTATATACAAATCTGAGGTAGGAAAGACATTTTACAAGTTGATTTCAAAAATACCCATCCCCCCAATTTTCTGACTAATTAATAAACAAAACTCCCAGAAAACTTTAAAAACTTATATTTTATTAAATTTTTCAAATATTTTATCAGCTAGTTAAGCTGTAGCTGAAATAATCTAATAGCTAAATAAGGATGAAATTGAAACCACTTTCAGAAAAGCCTTTAAAATGAAGGAGATAAAAATGAAGATTGGTGGTGGGAGGACCCATTGAATTCAATCTAGGAAAATTGTTAAACCATACATTACACATTTTCTTGAATACTGACCCCAAAAGTATAATGAATGTGATAAATTAATTAATAAAAAAGACAAACAGGAAATGGTAATTTAAGATAAATCTGCATGAAAATGAATACTACCTTTTATTTTTGAAAAAAAGAAAAATCTTTTGGTTAAAACAGAAATTCAGTTATCACTACAATTCTCTCCCCCCTCCTTCTAGGAAAAAAATTAGATATATTTAATATTTTTATTCTTCAACTCTTAATTATAATATGATTTCAAAAATGAAATGAAAACACAATTTTACTTAAGAAAAGATTCAATTTGAATTAAGGATTTTTTTTAGTTTTGAACTGCCATTTTTTCAAAGGTTTGATGATAATAATAAATATAATATGTTCTCAAATGTGTATAAATTTTTCTTCAACTTTCTTTTTGATGGTTCAAACTATACATATAAAAAAACACAAATCCTAGTTAGTCAAAAAAGAACTTATACACCATGAGCAAGAAAAGTCAAACAATTATTAAATTAAACATTCAAAAATTAAATAAAAATAGTCCACTATTACATAAAGATAAATTTAGAACTGTTAATCAATACTATGAGTCATTTTATGATGATGCTAGGCATTCAGAAATATAACATATATTTAGAAATAGACTGCATGACACAGTAACATTTGCACTCAATTATAATGGTAACATTGACTAATATATTTGTTACAACATAAATGTATATACCCAACATCATATGTTACCACCAGATATTTAAAGAAAATCTATATCTCTACCTAAAATTTAAAACAAAATAAAAATTTTAAGACACAAATAAGGATACAATTAGTAAAGTCATAATTGCTAAAAGTGGAATAAACTGTGTCTTTTGAAAATTAAAGTCATCAAATACAAATAAATGTAAAATTTGCACATGGCATCTATGAAATTAATCTTCAGATTTTCATTCAATACAAAATTTATCATCAAATGGAATTAGACTGCCATTACCCCTGAGAGAGAGAGAGAACACTATTACCTCTAAATTCACCCTTTTTAATTAATTTAAATTCTAGAAATGTATCTGGTAAGTACATAGGATCCTTATTTCACCTAAGGCTATACAAAACATAATTACACATCACATCATGTACACCATTTTTTACAGATACACGCATAATCAAAAAACTATTTAGATGATTGTGAACTGGTTCCTAATATGCCTTAAACTCCTGTTTTATTCATTTATATTCTCCTACTTTAAATAAATAACATATTTGAAACAGCAGGCTCTTACATAAATATCCTGCCCAAAGTTTCATTGATGTAATGGTTAATTTTTAAAATGCAGTCACAAACATTTGAAAAATATATTATGATCATATTTTATTTTTTATACCTGACCATAACTCTGCAAAAAAAAAATTAAGAAAAATTTAATTTTAAAAAACAATGGAAGAACAAATAATGAGACTATATACATGAAAGTCTTATTGTAAATTATTTTTTAAAAAGGCAGATATTAAGTACTAAATTAGATGCTAAAAATTTTGTGAAAAAATATTTTTTTTAACTCATACTTTGAAAGTTATCCATAATAAACCAAATACATGATTTAAATAATTATATATATATAATCAAGTATGTGCAATTAATATTTACTACAGTTATTTTTGAAGCACTTATGCTCTGTTCATGTTATATAGGGGAAAGAAGCTTTTAGTGAATACAAGAATAATCAATATGAATTTTTGAAAAAGATTTTTTTTAAATAAATACTTTTCCCTCTGCAGTAGGGGAAGGGGGGGGGGGAAGAAAGAAGGGTTTTTACACACAAAGGATATTTTATTGATGTTTTTAATATTAATACTTTCAAATTCATAATAAGTTTTAAATAAACTCCAGTATCTTTTTTTTACTGCAAAGAAATTGAAAATATTTTAAGACATATTCTAGAAATTCCGCAAATTTTTAAATACATAACCCAACTGAAAACACATTAAAAAGTACTCAAACAAAACGTGAACGTTTTTTTTTTAAAAATGAAATACAATTTCTCTTTCCAATACATTTTTAAGAACTTGTTACTTTGAAATAGCTATTACATTTATATATATAAATATTTAAAAGAAAATTAAAAAAATAATAAAATAGTACATTGAACACATTTAGGTTACATGCACATGCATTACAAATCAATATTTTAAACAAAAGAATATTTTAAAAACTATTTTTTCTATCCAGTCACTAAACTTAAAAAGTTTAATTCTTCTCTCATTTTCATGATACATACCACACATTATCATCAAATAGAATAACAACAACATTAACATTTTATTTTGGAACTGTTAGTACATATTCAGCTGCAACATTCATCTTATTACACTTATACAATTAAGATGAACAAAACAACCACATTTTCATTACCACTGGAAATAAAATATTAATTTATCTCTAAATTTTAAATATAATTTTTATAAATATAGACTATTTCCTCCATTTCCCAGAATATTATACATATTATGTCCTTTTTTCTACTTAACCAACGCACACATACATAAATACTATATTCCAGATAATATACAAGACAACAACCAAATAACAACAATAATCATGTATAAAAAGTTTCACCAAAGCAACTTAATCAGAGATCAAAGAGCAGGGCGATGTTTCTCTTCTTCATAGAAAGGGAATCGTTGATAATTTTCAGGGATATCTGAATATTGGGTGACAGAATAGGGTGGGGGAGCCTCCGATTTACAACCACCTAAAAATAAATATTAAGAACACAAGTTTAATAAAATTGTAAATTTAATATAACAAATGACAAAGTTTATTATTCTTATTAACTGAAAAACCTGCCATACAATGCACACTTGTAACATTAAAAATGAGATTGAAATTTATGGGTGCGCATTATATGCAGGGTATAAAAATGATACCATCAAAAATAAAAAAGGTGAGCATTAAAAAAGACTTTTATATAGATTGGAATACTGTTTATTTAAAAGATATGACAAATATAAAGGACTTAAAGGTTGCAGTTCTCTAGATGTTTACTATTTTTTCAAAAGTGACTGGGATAATACCTTGAATAAATTACTTCAAAAAGTATTACACATGCACTTTTCAAATACTTTTGTAAAAAAAAGAAGAAAAAGGGGGGGAGGCATTATATGCTGAATATATATTAAAGTTTAAAAATACAGCTTGAAAGTATTCGTGTGCATTCTATGCCAGATTTTACAGTAATTAAATATTGTAAAATTACTACTAATGTTATACACTTTGTGTTTAATTCTAAAAATGGGAAAAAAGCATTACAAAATAGACCAAATATCTCATAAAAAGGAACAATTTTGCTAACAAATGGGCAATATTCGATTGGAAATATATGTTTCTTTTAGGTTACAGCAACTTCACTTTGAAACATAAAAATTCCTGCTTACTGACATATGAAGAATGTTTATGACAAGAAATTAACATGCATGGTTAACACGTATATAAAAAATACACTGAATGTCGGTTGCAGAATAGAATGCATATACAAATATTGAGCATGGTGAGCTAACCCATAAAACTTTTTAAAATTAACATTGTGCTCAGTAATAATTGTTATGCCAAAATGTATATGCCTGAATAATATTATGCTGGAATAAATAACATTAACCAACATTAAAATGTTATACTGTACTATTAATAAGAGTTTAATACAACCAATAAGCATATATTTAATCAATGCAATGCACACAAATTTAAAAATCCAGTACATTATTCACATTCATATTATTATTTTTTCAATTTAACATCATCCTAACAAATAAAAAGATGGTGAAATAAATCAAAATTTAACTCCAAATATAAAATTATACTTGGGCATTTGAAAAAAGTAATATATACAGCAAAATTTTTCTAACGAACGATAAAACATTTTTATCTTATTCATATACATATATCAATAATCTCACAAATACAATAAAAATCTTTTAAATAAAAAATAATTTCTTCATGTGATTCACCTTGGAGAATCAGAGCAATATTGAAGCCAAAAATAACTATAAAAATAAGAAGTAATGCAATTCAATGAGTTTATAAAATGATTGCCTTTACTAAAAATAAAGTCCATATAAATAATCTTGAAGAGAATGTGCAATGATATAAAATAAAACTGCTATTAAATTAAAATCATACTGAGTATGTAGTGTGAAAATATAAAAGCAATAGCAGATAAAAATATTATATTGTGCTTCATATATATGTTAATTAATTACAACATATGCTTTTATATACACTGTACATTCAATATGATTCCAGATCTATTTACAATATTAATTAGTTGTAATGATGTTTTATAATCGTGTTGAAGCAATACATTCAAATATAATTTTCCATTCTACAAATACTATAGTATTCTTTTGAAATAAATGTACAGACGAATAAACTTTTGAAGTAATGTCACCAGCTACCAGAATTAGAACTGAAATTATGTTCCATAAATTCAAATTAAGTTATCAGTAGTTGATTTTTTATTGAAATTCAGAGAGAATAATCTTTGTTTCTAAAATTCTAGCAAATGAAAACCATAATCTCCAAAAACATATTTACAAAGAATTAAAAATAGGTTTATTCTTTAGAAAATGATATATTTGATGTCTGGGGACAGAGTTAAAAGAAGCACAAATAAATCAAATTCGAGTAGAATCTTGTTTTAATGATTGATCATTTTCTAAACATACTTGAGAGAATTGCCAAACTATAAGTAGAATGGTTTATAGTACAAACGGAATCATAAGAATAACTTAAAAGTACTAAATAGATCAACATGCAACACATGTTGATTTATTTCAATGCAACAGAGTATTAGTAAAAAGTTTCTAAAGAAACTAAATTTCAAATTTTGCAATAAAATATTATCCACATATACACTAATTAGCAGGTAATTGGCAGACAACATTTTAGTCAAAACTAATTTAGTTTTATGAAAAAATTTAGTGATATTTACACTAGTCAAGCCTTTGTCTTCATCAACAGCTCCTTTGCAAGGATAATATGTCTCATTAGCTGAATGCATAACAACATAAGAGTTGCTCTCATAACAGTAACGGAAAAGTCCACCACAAGCAGAAAGGATGAGAATCATGATTACAACACCAGCCCTGAATAAATGGAACATTAATATATACATAAAACTTGCAAATAACATCAGTGTTTATTGTTTTAATCAGTAAATTCATTTTTAGACAAATAAAGATGTTAGACAAATAAAATTTGTAAGTACACAAGAGTTTTATTAGATAGTTACAAAATTTAATTAACTTAAAAAATGATTTTCAGCTATTTTCTGAAGATTCCTTGAGAGAAAAAAATGTTATTAAAGTAAAAGCTTTCATTTTCACAGCATTACAATACTATTTTAACTATTTGATACAGTGTTATCCTCACCCACTTCTTTCACAAAATGCAACATTCATGTTGTCTATTTTGATTTTCATGTAAAAAGGAAAATTATTATGAATTTTTCATCAGGTATTCTTAAAAAAAATATTGGTATACAAAATGACATCAAATTACAAACAATCTACATTTCCCTGTAGTTTTGTTAATGGATTTTTCAATATTTTTTTTAGATATTCTACATTAATTGATATATTAACATAAAATAACTTAGGATGTACTTAGAGGGACTTTAGAAAGTCTCTGTAATACTGAATAACGCCTAGTTAAGCTACTGATTAAAAAACAAATAATTTTCAAGTTTGTTCAATTAACATTAAACTGGTACCAAAGATGTACAAAAGGGTTTAAACCCCTTTCATAGGCCTCATTTACATGCAAACCCACAAATAGCAAGCAAATTGGGGTTGGGGAAAAAAACAAGCTTTTCCCACTATTTTTTTCAGCCTGTTTACAAGAGAATCTGGTGATTGGTTGATAGATTCACATGACTATACAGTGTAACCATGGAAACACCCAAAATGTTCATTGCGATGATAGTCTAGAATCTTTGCTATTGCCCAATTTAGAAGCCCTGTTGTTTCACATATGTTTTGTTTATTTTGTTTTATGCAATGGATGACCAGACTAAATTAATAATCTACATCCTAGACTCAAAAATATATATTTAATTGTATTGTGCTAAAAAATCTAGAGATGTAAAAAATTTGACAGTAAAATTTCAAAATTATAATTTGATTTATTTACAATAATTAATTTATTATGCTGCTAAAAATGGTAAATTCAATGTTCCTCTAAAATTTGAGTGTAAATTTAAGATTTAATACATTTCAGAATAATTTTATACAAGATTTTTTTTTATTACAAACATACTTTAAACGTATTAGATACTGTCAAAAAAAGAAATTTATTTATTTTGCCCTCCAGTTTCTTACTTCAGTTATGCAAAGAGATAGAGATATAAAACTTATGAAAGTAAAACTTTAAATTTATAATTTATTTATTATAAAAATGAAAATTATAACTTTAAACTTCAACACAAACTAATTATACTGTAACATTGAAGATTTAATCCATTGGAAAATTTTTATGTTAAGTTACAAATATTTTCAATTTATCAGATATTGTCAATGGATAAACAATATCTCAACATTTATTCTGCATTCATGTTTATTTGGTTATACAAAGATATGCAGACATAAAACTTTTGATGATAAAATTATAAATGTATGACTTATTTATTATGAAGTTAAAATTGCTTATTTCAATGTTAATATTTAATTTAAGTGTAAAATTTTTATCCATTGGAATACTTTTATGCACTAAAAGATATTTTCAACTTATTATATATTGTCATATAATATAAATAAATAGAATCTCTACATTTTTTCCACATTCGTGTTTTCTTTTATTTTTTAACTTTACATTCCACTTTTAATATCTGTATTTTTAAAAATTTCTTCTGTTGTCCAATGTGCAGATTCTACAAATCTGCTTTGAATAAATGAATCTCGGTCAAAATGCATCATGGGGAAATTTGAAAACAAACTCGCTTTTCTCCCCATTTACCCTGCTCCAAAGCAGGTACAAAAATTCAACCCACTTTCCAAACTGGTAAAATACTGGCTAGTCATGCAAACAGGTTTTGAGACGATTAATACTAGTATTTTGCCGGCAATTTTTGTCCATGTAAACAGGGCTATAGATATACAGATCTGTAATTTTTAATATTAAGATTTTATCTCTATGTTTTGTCAACTTTATTTTAAAAATGCAACCCCTCCTGTGAAAATAAACTGTGTATGCCACAGACTGGAATATAATGTAACCAAATGGAGCTTGATTTCTTAATTTTAAAATATGATTAACTGAAAAGTAGAAAAAATCTGATATGGTAGAATTCTACAGCATGCATAGACTTATTACATATAATTAATTGGTGAACACAATACTATTCAATAAAATTGGAATCTGAACCCCTAACAGGCCAGCTAAGAATTTGTCCTTGTTGCCAATTAATTTTAAGCCCTCTCCATCAATGAAAGTGAGCCTAATCTTGCTGCTCAAACTTCAACATTATGCAATGTTATACTTAGTTGGATTTTCTGCCAATCAATTCATATGATTCAAAAAATCATTACACATATTCAGTTGTTTTCAAAATTGATAGATGTTTAATTCATACCTTTACAGAATATGAAAATTTCCTTTGGTAGAGTTGTTTATCTTGCAAAGTTTGTTTTGAGAGTTATTTTCATGAAATATGCACAATTCAAACATATAAATATTTGTTTAACATTTATTTCCATATCTTACTTTCTAAACTTATATTTTACCAATTTAATATTTCGAATTCTATGATAAAGAAATGCAAAATCAAGATCTTAGGAAAATTAATTTAGAACAGATAAATAGAAGACTGCAAAACAAAAATACAAAAAGGAAGCATATCACCCAAACAAAAACCATTATATATTTTGAACAGTGACAGTGAAAATTTTCAATATGCATTTGAAAAATTTAACATATGTATAAAATATTCAGGTACAGTAAAATTTATGATTTAACAAAATTACAATTTTTTATAAATAATGATGTAGTTCACTCTTCTCAAATATTAAGATTTCTAAAACAATAATATTGCCTCTGCTACTGAGATGAACTTTTTAACACTTCTTTTTTTTCCTTTTAAGAAAACAAAAAACATCTAATTAAAAGAATTATGTTGTAATAATGGTTATGTGGTTGCAAACAATAAAAAAACTAGATTAATGTTCTTGATCGAAATACATATTCTAGTAGAGTTTATTCATTGGGCAATTTAGTGATCTAGTTTAGAATAGTACACCTTTCAATTTTTCAAAGAGGCCTTCCAGAGTCTGTAAATGGAGTAAGTTTTAACATTAAATCAGAGACCCCTGGGTGTCCGCAGACTACAGTTTAAGAGCTGCTATAAAAATGCATTGCTAAAGGTTTGATTTCGATTATTATCAAATGCTCAGTCTTCAAAAATGACAAGCATTTTATTGAAAAGAATTTGATTGTTGTAGTTAAATTATTGTTTAATCATTATAAAAATAGTGGAAGAATAAAAGTAAATTAAGTATAATCTAGATTTGAATGAGAGTGAATATAATAAATGAACAATATTAGCAAATATTTCATACAACTCACCAGAAGTACCATGGAGAATACACATAGTCACAACAGAGGTTATCACCACAGCAATATTGGTCACTGCGACACCTACAAAAAAGCAATGAAATTAGTAAAAATTTCTCTGAAATATTTATATAGATGTTTTTTAATATTACATTAATATCAATATAAAAGTCATACATTTATATTAATATATACATAATGTAATTAACGTAGTACTTACAAATCATGATTACAATAATATGCAGACACCTGAAATAAAAGCAAGCATAAAATCAGAATATGAAAAAGAATTTTAAAATTGATAAAACTTAATTTTGAGAAGCAAAACTTTATTTGGTTTAATAAAAAGCTATTTGTCTTTATAAAAATCATGAACATTTTTTAAAAGTAATTTTACAGAATATAAAGTTACGCAAATACATAAAATGATCGACATCTCAAAATACTCTCTTAATGTAAATTCCCTAAAATGGAATATTTAACCCATTCAGGACCAGGCAATTTTTCCTGTGTTCAGTCTAGCTTCATTTAAAAATTCCTATAAAATCATTAATGTAAAAAAAAAAAATTATAGTTTAAAATCATTTTAAATTCTATAAGTTCCAAATTCAGATCACACCAGTGTGATCGTGGGCCTCAGAATGGGCACATCAAAATCTCACATATGATACTGTGTTCCCTGAAGTGGTGAAAAGGGGTCCTGAGGGGGGTTAAATCCCTTTTTTACCCAGAACCCCTCAAACTTTTTTTAAGTGGGGAAAAATTTTAAAAAATTTTACTTTTAAAAACTATTTTAATACTTTGTCTATTCTACACTAATAGTAGCAATTGATGAATTTCATCTTCCCATAATAAGAATAACAAAATAAATAAAAACAGACTCTGCAACATTTATTGTAAAAATAATTCTTTAAATTTTTATTTTGAGTGAACAGATAGTGTCTCGAATTTTTCAATAATTTCATTACTACATTTTAAACTTATAAATAGGGTCTTTAAGCAGTTAAGTTTGGTTTCCTTATAAAGTGAGAGATTAAAAATTATAATTTTGCAACCCTTTTTATTTTTAAAAGCATAACTTGGTTTTACAAACATGCATTTTTTGGTATTCGGGGAAATAATTAAAAGTTTATGTTTATTTCTCCCTTTTAATTTACTTTATTGTGTGAGGCGATGTTGAAAATGCAGGATTTTTGTTTTGGGAAACTCTTTTTTTTAATTTTAAAATTGGGTTAAAATTTTCCACATAGAAAAAAGCTTTTTTTAAAAAAACCAGTTTAAAATTTTAAAAAAAATGGGTTTAAAAATTATATTAACTAGGTTAAACTAAAAGTTGAAAGAAGCACATTAAAATAAATGACAAATAAGGGGAATTTTGGGGTTTAAAATCAAGGCTTTTGAAATTTTTATATAACAATATAACTTACAGCGATTTTTGGGGAAAAATTTTCTCTTTTTAAATATTTGTTTTAATTTTTTTTTTTTTAACTAATTCTAAATTTTTAAAAAACTTTTACATTTACTCATTTTTAAATATTTTACTATGTTATTTATTTGGAACTATTAAATTTCATATTTTACATATCAAAAAAAGTTTCCCCAAAGAAAGGGAAAAAATAAAAAATTTTTTTAAATTTTAATAAATTTTTTTTTCAAACCTTTGGGTTAAATTTTACAAAAAATTTTTATGCGTTATTTTTTAAAAAATTTTTGTCTTCAAAATGTCAACACCTACCACTAAATATAATTTTATTACTTCACAATTTTTAAAAAAAACCCCCATGCAAGAATACATTTGGATGGATAAAATTTAAAATTTTAATGGGGTTTTTTAAAATATTTCTTTTTAAAAGTTAACTTTACCCAAAAAATTTTTTTTTTAAAAAAAGGGTTTTAAAAATTTCACTTAAAAAAGGGGCCAAAATTTAAAATTTAAAAAAAATAAAAATTTTTTCTAAAATTTACTCTTAAAATTCTTAAATATTTTCAAAGTAGCCTACAAATAACTCAGCTACAAGAGAAATAAAGCTAAATCTTACTAAATTTTATATAGATATTAAAATCAAGGTTTTACTACTTACAAATACAAGTAAGGCACATAATATACAGTTAAAATTAAATTAATGGATAAATATTATTCTTCCAAATTTGAGGTAATATTAATAGGTATTTTGGAATACTTTTTATGAAATAGTGACACATTTTATACCAAGATGGGTCTCAAGTGTTTTGGCAAGAATCACATTTTCTAACCATATGATAATTTGTGTATTTTTTTCAAAAGTAGCAAATTTAATGTTTGAGAAGTTTTTGAACACAATTGGATCATAGAATGAAATTATAATTGATTAATTTAAAGTAAATACATTGTTTAGAATATTGAAGAAACACCAACCACAATACAAATTGAGAAATATTCCGAGTAAAATCAATTGTTCAATAATTATAGTGTCAAACAAATTTTCGAAATTAAATCTACGATATTTAAAAACCTCTTTTTTCATGGAAACCGTACATGTTTACAAATGTTCCATCAAAAGTAAACACCACACATATGACAAGTAATGTTTACGATTCCAACAATAAACGAAGAAATGAAAACTTTCATTAACTCTACTGAATACGAAAAGATAATACTATAAAAAGAATTAGAAATTAAACACTAAATTTCCAAAATATAACATAGAAAAATAAACAATTCTGTTTTCATTGTGTGTACATCAATGTCAACACCATACAATAAACATCTAAATCAAACTAATGAAGCTTTAATGAAACTTTTTAGAGATAGATTTTGTTCTGCATTACTTGAAGTTAAATGAAAAATACCTGATTTACGAGAAGCAAAACATTTATTGAGAAAAATAGAAACCGAGACACGTCACAGTACTTTTCCATTATTATTGTTATTAACGAGTGGTTAGAGCGAGCTTTTCTTGGAAGATTGCGCATGCTCAAGAGGTAAAATTTGATTGGTTTAATAAACGTCGCACAGAACCTATTCATTAAAATAACCAGCGGCAGTCCTAGATAACTTCCGAAGGGAAAGTGAAAAAAGAAACTTATTAGTATATGAAATGTCCCAGCTCATGACTTTTTAAAGATTTAGATCAAATTAATGAATGGTAGTAGCGTTTATATTTAATAAATTATTAGAAACTTCCAAAAACAGTTTTTTCATTAAAAAATATGTAAGATATATGTACTTTCACTGATTTCTGTACTAAAATTTAACTAGACATACACATCAATATTTTGTCTTTTAAACTTCTTAATGAAATACAGTTAGCACTCGAAATCAGACTAAACTATTTTGATGAGAGTTAACTAAACAAAATAATTCAAAAAGTAAGAGGAAATTTCCTAATTTGCCGTATTGCAATTATCTAACAAACGTCTAAATTAAATCGAAACAGATACTCGGGAAACTTAAAAAAGGTTAAAAAAAAAAGGGCCAAAAATTTAAATTTTAAAGGCAAATTACTGTGTGCTATGACAAAAAATATCTTTCTTCACCTTTGTTTTAATTAGTTTTAAAATTATTTTTGAAAAATTTAAAATTAGATTAAAAAACATTTTTTAAAATTTTAAGTTTTTGGAGGAAACTGACGTTTGGGAAATTTTTTTTACAAATTTGAAAAAAAGTTTTTATTTTATTGTTGTGTCCTTCCTTTTTAGGGGGAAGGGGTAAAACTCCAGAGCCTGAGACAGGTTGGATTTTTTTACGATAGATGGCGACACCCTATCTCCCCCAATTTGGGGATGAAACCGGGGGGGGGAAATATTCTCCCCCCCTGACCCCGGGGTTTTCTGCTGAGACCACTCCGACTTTCAGCCCACTGATTTAACGAGCACTACCGTGTCCTGGAAGGTATTTGGTGGCATGAACCCGGGCCCTTTTTGGTCCGGTCAATTCTCTAAACATAGCCTGCCTCGGCCAATTTTATTTTATTTCGAAATGTAGTCAAAAAGCCTTGTAGGAGAGAATCAACTTTAATTCATAATTATAATCGAGTGAAAGTAAAAGGCTAAATATGCACAACACACACACCTGCCTTTTAAAAATATTGGTTTGCATTTTAATTTTTTAAACTTTTTTTCAAAGTTCAAAATGTACTAACAGTTGTTACCAGAGACGTCAAAAATGAAATTTTTAATCTTCTTGCATTGTGAAAACAGACATATCATTATTTAAAATTATTCAAAATTTTAAAATTTTTATTTTAAAAAAATGTTTTTATCGGTTAAAAATTTAAATAATTTGAAATTTTTTGGGTTTCGGAAGGGGTCCTTTTATTAAAATTATTCGTCTAAAAATATATGGTTTTTTATTTAATTTTAAATTTTTTTTTTTTTTTTTTGGAAAACAGAGCGAAAAGAGAATTTTTTAAAAGTTTTTTTTTTAATTTAGATTAAAATAAAAGTTTTTTTTTTTCTTTTTTAAAAAATGAAAAAGGTTTTTAAAATTTTCAAAAACCTTTTTTTTTTGGAAAAATTTCGATTTGTTCATAGATCATACAAATTTTTAAAAAAGATAGCATTGGATTTAGATTTGTTTGTTAATCGGGGAAAAGAACATTATTGATAGCCGATTATAATTTGACTTAAAACAAAAATAAAAAAATCCCCAAAACCCCTTTTTAAAAAAAATTAAATTCATTTCTTCATCTTCATTGCAAAATTTCTAAAAAGCTAGATTATGAAAAAAAAAATATTTTTGAATGCAATGAATGGGAAGTAAGAAATTAATTGAAACTAATGTTTTCAGGAAGTTTTAATGCGAACATAAAATATTGTTCGATAATTCAAACCGTTTTACATTACAAAGTTTTTACACAATAGCCATAATAATGCTTTCATAAAATTAAATTTCAAGAGAGAAACCAAATTTGAAAAACCGTGCTATTTCTTTCAGTAACGGCATACTTATCTACTATATTCATTTCTATAAATTAAAAATACATTTTTAGACTTCGGAAACTATACTTTTTTTCGTTATTGAAAACCATTTTGCTGCATTGTATTCCATCTAAGAAATGCAATAATCAAAAGTACAAAAAAAAAAAGAAAAAACTGATAAAGAATGTAAAAAAATAAAAAAATCTCTTGAGATCTTGATTTATAAATTTAATACATTAAAGGGAAATTTTCTCCAGTAAAAAGATTTATCTTGTACAAAAAAATAATCGCAAAAATAAACAATAAAAGTTTATGAAGTAATTGTGTTCTACGGACGAAAACACATTAATGTAGAGAGTATAAAAAAGAATAATTTTAAATTTCCGCTTTTATTTATAAAAATTTATTCCAGACCACTGTTTTTTCATTGCAGAACAATTATTAAAATGAACAATAACAAAACACAATACTAACTGAAAAAGAATTTGAAACACAAAAAAATCTCTTTACAAAATCTGTTAATTTATCATTCAAAAAGAAAACTTTTTCCCACACTGACCAGCTTTGCTTTAAGAAAAAAGTATTAGCAAAAATAACAATAAAATGTAACAAAGCAATTTTTCTTTTCATATTCATAAAACCGGTGCCCGGGTGCACAGCTTCCTCACCCTTCCCTTCTGATACCCTGCCCTGTATGTACTTACCAACACAACTACAATAATAAAAAATAAAAAAAAAATATTAATCATGTTTTAAGCAAAATGCAAGTTACAAACATATTAATTATACCCACAAATATAATATCAAATGATGCATATTTATTATCAAACAATTCAAAATGCATTAAAAAATAAGTCATTTTCTTTTAAGGTATCCGACTACGTTCCGAACCATGATTTTGCAAAAGCGTATAAATGGATAATATTTATGATATTTAGTGTCACTTAGATTAGAAAATGTATCTAAAATTGTTTTAAGAATAGTATTACAATAAAAATTATTTAGAATTACAATATTTTTCAAAAATGAACATAGAATGACCCATTTTCAAAATATTCTCCTTTTGTGAAAAATGCTTCTATTATAATAATATTTTGCCTGTATATAGCTCGGATCTCTGTACAGAGGCTCAACTAGAATTTTTGAAATGCATAACTTAGAAGTGGGTTTATCCATGTTTTAGGACAACAGAGCGGAGAAATTTTAAGAAAAAAACAACGCTGGTAATTATTTCAATTGGTTGTAACTCTGAAAATAATGTGAATTTTTCAAAAAAATCATAGTTCAACCTCTGTACAGAGGTCACCTTGCCTCTCAAAAGGCAAATATATTATTGTAATAGAAACATTTTTTCACAAAAGAAAGAGGAGAACATTTTGAATAAAGGTTATTCCTAAGTTCCTTTTTTGCCAGGAAATATTGTATTTAAATAATTTTTTTTCAATCCAAAATATCCTTAAAATTAATTTTATACATGTATTCTTATCTAAGTGACACTAAATATCATGAAAATTATCCATTTATGCGCCTATTTAAAATCATGGTTCCAAACGTAGTCGGAAACCTTAAAGTTCTCGTAGTTATAGATCCAGCAGAAGACTTAGTCTGCATACTGTCCGCCTCAATCTTGAATATCTCGGAATATAAAAATTAACTGCTAAGTATGCAATGGATTCTATAGGGTCGTCTGTGAAACGGGAAAGGTATGTTGTCTTAATTATTTATCGTTGAAAATGCCGTTAAACACGGGTAGGTAGAGCGAAAAAACGATTTATAATGAAATGCAGCTTTTTTTAAATTAGGATACTTTACTTCGTCCATTAGATTCCAAAAGTTATTTTTTTAAAATTACGTCATTTTGAAGGAGAAAAACTTCGCGTTTTCCTCAAGAGATAAATAGAATATATGATGTATATTTTCAGTTATTTCTTCCACATAATCATTGCCAAATGGATAACACAAGAATGTTACAACAATTGGTTCTAGTCTAGTAAATTCTTTTTTGAAAACGTCTCTCAAATTCTTTCAGTGTGTAGTTCTGTTATTTCAACGTAATTATTCTCTTTCTTTAATTAACCTCCATTTTAAAAGGACTCCTAAGAAATATTTTTGAAAATTCCAGTTCATTTATCTCCAGCTGGAAAGATATTAGCTTTAATTTCTTTTTGTGGTATTCTTTATTATAAGCATATCTAATTCAACTAAATTTTTTTGCATATATGTATCAGAAAAGGTAAATCAGGATACAGCCACTTTCGGAAAATTAAATGACAAACATATATTTTTTTTTCAGTTTGAAGAACCCTGATTTTGGGGAACAAACACTTAAAACTCTTTGTGCTAGAAAAGTACACCATCTGCATGAAAATCATGCACAAATTTATTCTCAGAAATATAATAGAATATTATAGGAATTTTTAATATATTTCCTGTTGGTTTTTAATTAAATATTTCAATGATGTGATTAATTTGTGGAACAATCATAAGAATTTTCCTTATCGTCGACTTTATTTTAATTATTTATATACTTTCCTTCGCTTTTAAAATAATTGTAGACAAAATTAAAATATTTCATATTGTTATTGTATTATAAATTTTGTCTAAAAAGTGGGAATATATCATTCGCTTTATAAATATACGAAATCCTTGTCTCATTAGAATCTCCGCTGTATTTGCATTTATTTAAGGTATCCGACACGTTCGGAACTGTGATTTTAAAAAAGCGCATAAATGGACAATTTTCATGATATTTAGTGTCACTTAGATTAGAATACATATATAAAATAGTTTTAAGAACATTTTGACAAAAAAAATTATTTAAATATAATATTTTGGCAAAAATTAACTAGGAGCAATCTTATTTCGAAATGTTACTCCTTTTGTGAGAAAATGTTTCTATTATAATAATATTTTGCCTGTATTCAGCTCAGACCTTTCACAGAGACTCAACTAAATTTTTTAGAGATGCATAACTTGGAGATCGGTTTATCCATGTTTTACGAAAACAGAAAAGAGAAATTTTAAGAAAATACGCCGATAATTATTTCAAATGGTTGTAACTCTGAAAATAATGTGAATGATTTTTAAATCATAGTTGAGCCTCTGTACGAAGGATTCTGAGCTATATACAGGCAAAATATTAATACATTGAAGGCATTTTTACAAAGAAAAATAACATTGGAAAAAGGTTATTCCTAAGTAAAATGTTTTTACTTAAAGTATTGTATTTAAATAATTTTTTATTTTAATTTTGTCCTTAAAACAATTTTATGCATGTATTCACAACAAATGACTTGCAAATATCATAGTACATTACGCGCTTTTAAATCATCTGAACGTAGTCAGTTCTACTAAATAAATGTGACAAATTTTCAAAATATTCAACTAAGACAGTTCCCGTACATGAATATTCATTTTTATTTCTTCTAAAAGAAAGATATTTTATAAATTTAGATATCTAAATTTATCGCACAAAATTTTTTTTTTCTCTATGAGTTACAGTACTTTCCCCCACCATATAATCTATAAATAATAGTGCAATATCTTTTTTAAACTACATTTATTTTCATAAAAAAGGTGACAGAAAACTGAAAATCGATACAAATCTTGAGAAATTCATTTGACTGACAAATGATTATAAAAAAGGAATCTTTCTTAATTTCCTGCTTGTTTTCGATGTTGACTGTAACAATCTACTGCGCCCCAATTTCGCTAATTAGATTTGTTTTCATTAATCACTTTTCTTTCCATGGCTTCATCTTCAGGAACTCTCAGATAAAATGAGAAAAGTGTGTGCTCAATTCCCCAGCACATAAAGAGAATGAAACCAAAATTTAATTATTATAATGAATGAAGAAGTGATTCGAAAGAAAAATTTAGGCGCATTTGAACAATAACGGAGTTATTTTTTTGAATATATCAAAGTAGTTTTTCCGATTTTTTTTTTATCGTAAAAAAACAAAAACAAAATCTGAACGAATTGCTTTTTTTTTTTTTTATTTACAACACAAATGTTTAGTTAAATATTGATATGTCAATGTAATCCAATTGTGCAACTCCTCTGACGAGACCAATTTATTTAATTAAATCGCATCTCAAATGACTGTAAGAAACAAACCTCGAAACTCTTAGCTCATATAATTGCGTTGATTATTTCAGTTCGAACCTCTCTGTAAAGTTAATTCTTATTTTCAGTTTTACAGATATTTTACAAACACACACACACAATCTTAATTTAGTGCATTATTACTGATTATATATAAATCTAATCTACAAGCAAACAAGTAATATAAACATTTTTTTTAAAGTCAGTTCTACTTACGTCAACAAAGAAAATATTTATTTTAGCTTCCTTTTATCAAATAATTACAATTAAAATAATTATATATATATATATATATATATATATACATAAGATAAAATCATAATATTAAGTGGAAATTAATTTTTATTAATTATCATTAAAGTACCGTATTGTAATCCAAAATAATCGTGTATATAAAATTTCAGTTCAACTGAATGCTTTAAAACGTTGTGAAACCGCCCCCCTAAGGTGACCGTTTCTTTGATTATCCGCGTGAGCTAGAGGTGTAGGGTTTACAAAAGGAATAGACATTTTTAAATTCTTAATATGACTTTATTAAGAATGTAACTTAAGCGTATAACAATTTAGATAATTTTAGTTAAGAGAGAATCTACGAGGAACAAACACACAGTAATAGTTATACCGAATCGCGTAACTTGGACCCCTATCAATATTTAATCCACCTAATTCTTTTCTAATAATATTACAAGCCCCAATCAAAAGTCAATCCTACCTTAATCCAATCTTAGCTTCAATTTTATGAAGAGGCGTTCGCGCGTGCAATGGTAGCCCCTTTGACCAATGGCTTAATCTTCAAGGTAACTTAAATTGGCTGTCAATTCACGCGACACTTTCACGCATAAATTCCCCAAATTGCCATCCAACTTACTGAAACTTTTTATTTAAAAGCTATCTTATTTGCATTTCCTTTTCACATTTCGCTTTTGGATTTTTTGGAAAAAAGGCCAAATCTGGCCCCCCAAAAAGAACCCAGAGGTCATGTTAAAGAAAAGACGCGTGAGCCCGTCAAAACGTTAGAACAAAAAACTTTTAAAGTTTTGACCCAAGTCGCTAAAAAATGAAGCCAACATGACTGTATTTGTAATTCTTTGAATAATTAGTTTCAGTCAATTAATTTTAATTAACGTATTGTCACCCAAAATAATCGTGTATAGAAAATTTCAGCTCAAATAAGCGCTTTAAAATATGAGAAAAAAACCTTTTAGTGTTAACACAAGTCGTAAAATTGGTCGCTAAGTCACCAAAAATGATGCCAACGGGGTTATATCTTTAATCTTTTAATAATTAGTTTAAATTTTGATTAATTTTATTAATTATAATTAAATTACCGTTTTGTCCTCCAAAATAATCGTGTGTATAAAATTTCAACTCAATGTATTTTATTAACGATTGAAAATTTGAACACGATATAGGGAGATTGGGAACTAATAGTAAGAGTAGAAAAAAAACATAGTAAGACAGAATATCAGAAAAAATCCTAAAATTAGGTGGGAAAATTAAGCGCACTATTCAGCTACTAGAGGGCTTTTGGGACGGACCTCGTAATTTTAAAGGTCAAGGGAAAAGGTACCCAAATCCGGCACCCCTTTTTTAACTTCCACCCATATCAATAGGGTGGAGAGTAGGGAGATTTAAAAGCACGTTCTTACGCTACAGATCTTCAGCGGTTCTAGACTTGAACTCATGACATGCCGGGCACGAGTCCATTATCTTGACCACTAGGCTACGGCAGCCACGTCCTAAAATTGAAGGTACTTTCTAAGTTATCCGAAAATTACGTAAGATGAAATAAAGAATTATGTATTTTTTGTTGCAAATTTGTGAAGGGGAGGGGCAAGCAGCAGATAACTTCATTTAATTGAATAATAACAAATTTATTAATGGACAAGGATGAACATACATACACAAAGAAATATTATAACAGAATATTTACAGTAATGGAAACCCTCGTCATAAACAAGCTTTACAGCGCTCTCCGTAAACGTCTCTCTAGAACAGTTTCACTAGCAGGAACTATGTAGATAAAGTCTCTCTGTCTTATAGCAGACAACGCACAAGCAGATTCTGATCTCAAATGAAGGACTTCTGAACTCCACCGACTTTTATGTAGCCTCATGGAAATTTCTTGAAGGATCGATACCAGAGAGTTCTCGATGACTTCTTGGCGATATAATACTTTCCTGAATTGGTCACCAAGGATGATAGAGTTATCAATCCGTTAAAACACAAGTCACATATATGGTTGCTATAATCTTATTCATGTTCATGTTGGGTAGCGAACTTTCCCTGTAAAATCCAATTTTGCCGTAAGAAGTGTATTACTGCAGGAAAAACAACATACATGCACGGCGTTCTTCAATATTTAGTTCAAAACCCTGTACAAATGCGGAAACTGTAAAAACTCGGGGATGTATTCAACTTATACATACATATTTAATTTTATTGAGCAGTAAAACTTAAAATACATAGGCACATGATTCTTAAGTAAAATTAACTGCACAAGCAAAAAAAAGGGGGAAAGTTTTAGATTAAAATTAAGAGCAGAAAAATCAAAATAAGAATTGAAAGAAAGAAATACTATTTAGTTACATAATTATTAGTCATTACTAAATGATAAGAGCAATTTTTTGCCAAAGCCTGAATTGCAGTCGCTACTTATAACCCACATCTATCAAGCTCTTTAATAGAGAATAAGGCAAGTAACCCAGTAACTGCTTCATTATATCAGTGCTCTCAACCTTGTCTAATTTTTAAACTGTGGCAAAAATGTTCAATTCCTTTTTTGACATATATTCTTTTTTTGACTAAAGGCTCCAATCTGCATTTGAGTCCCAAACATGGCCAAGAGTATGATTGTAAGATTATAATGAATAATTATATAATATCATTATTTTCATAAAATATTTTTGTTGTTCCTTTAAATTACTTTAGCTTAGTATTTCTTAGATTTTTTTAGTTTAGTATTGACTCTAGTCGATAGATTACCTTTAGTAAGTAATAATTCTTGTTTGAATTAGGATTATTTGGTACTTTTAAATTCCTATTTTATTTTGGACGAAATATGCGGAAAAATTCCTTTTGTCTAAATTAGGAGTGGCCAACCTTTTTGTAAAGAGTGCCACTATTTGTGATAAAAAAACAAATTATACGTGCCACTTCCAACTCTTCCTGCTTTCAAAAAAGTACGAAAAGTTTAAAAAAATGTTACTTATAGGCTTATTATGGGATTTTTATGCAAATAGCACGTTCTTTTTTGTGTAAGTCTCTATAGAAAAATTTAAAAATAATTTAATCTGTAAGACAAAAATACAAACTCTTAGGTTTTATTATTAATTTACTTTTTAACAGGCCTTAAAATCAATCGAACAACTTAATAGATTCAGCACTCAATTAGATTAAGTATAAAAGAATAACGAATAATTTGAAACACTAAATTAGAAATGACTATTAAATATTCTTGCTTAATGTGGCTTTTGAAGTAGTGTTTTTTAGTAAGTTATATATATTAGGATTATTTCTTGAAAATGTTATCAAAATAAAGTAGTTTTAGGTTTATATCAATTAATTTTGAGCGATATTTTGATTTTTTTATGTTCATAACAGGAAACATTTGTTCACTAACTTACTGATCTGAACTCAACAATATCTGCCAACCAAATCATGTAAATTTGGAAATTGCTTGTTGGTACGAATTTCAAAAATTCAATATCATTCGGTTCAATTGCGGTTGTGAATTGCTTTTCATATTTGAATTTCAGTGTAGCATGGTACTGTTGATCAATAATTCCAATTTGGATTTTAGGTGGGTAACAATTAATGTCTTGCAGAGAAGTTAAAAAATGATTTATGAAAAGATCATTTTTTTATCATCTTGAAAATCATCCAACCTAGCACTGAATGAATCCTGCAAAGCTAATATTAAATTTTTATGTTTACTACAGCTGCGAGCATTAATATTTTTGGTAGACAGTCATTGCAATAATGTGAAATGTGTTCATTTCCCCCTACATCGTCCAAAATCGAGAAAAAAAAAATGTTTCTTTACAAAAAAAGATACATTACCAACTAGGCTACGAAATATATAATCTTTTCCCTGTAATCTTAAATTTAAATTACTTAAATGTCCCATAGTATCGGTAAGAAAAGCAAAATCCCATAGTTAATCTTTATCCTTGAGTAGCAAGAACTCACAGGGCAGTTCATTGTTTTGTTACAGATGTTTTCAGATACGTTCCCTCAAATTCCAAATCCACACGACTGTACTTCCTTCGAAAATCCACAACAATGCAGAGTATTGTCTACAAGATAATTTTCCATTGTAATTTAATTAAGTGCATTGAAATAAATTTTTAGTTTTTTTTTTTATCTAAGACAACCACATTTCAATAAAAATGTAAAAAAAAAAATGTTATTTATTATTATTTTTTTCAAGTGATTTAATTTTTCAACAAGTCTTCGCATGCCACTGTTCCACCCCTGGTCTAAATGATATCTTCATGGTTAAAACATTCATGGTTCACATTCTGTTACAATTCACCCATTTGATTTATCTCTCTCTCTTTCCCTCTATATATGGAAGAAAAGTGACTGACTAACTCATTCATCAAGAGATTCTTAACTATTAGACCGACAGATTTGATGTTAGTCAGGTATGTTTCTTTTGTTGAGTAGCAATCTACTATGAGCAGGTTTTGCGGTAATCGATTCCCAAGGTAGGGTTGTTATAGATAAAAATTCCCGTTTGGTTTGAATTCCCGTTGTTTGTTTTAGAGATACATGTGTGGCGGTGTGATATCTATATAAACTAGTACTAAACATCACGCGAAGACGATCGTTTTGGCGTGATCGATAAAGCACTCGCGTACGGAATGGAAGGTAATCAGATCGAATCCTTCCCTCCTTCACATGCTTGAATTTTTTCTAGCTTGTGTATTTTGTTGAGTAGAGATCCGATATGAACGGATTTAGATTCCCAAGGGGAAGTGAGAGGTATTATAGCCTATATAGTCTCCCCCTATATAGCCACTTTTTCAATTCCTAACTATTAACTCACACTCTCTATATATTTATTTATTTATTTATCTTGGTGGAATTTTCAATCGTTAATAAAATACATTTTAAAGAGCTCAATTGAGCTGAAATTTAATATGCATGATTATTTTGGATGACAATACAATAATTTAATTATAATTAATGAAAATTAATTGATTAAAACTAATTATTTAAAGAATTACAAATACAGCCACGTTGGCATCATTTTTGGCGACTTGTGTCAAAACTTGAAAAAGCATTCAGTTGAACTGAAATTTTATATACACTATTATTTTGGAGGACAATACCATACTTTAATGATAATTAACAAAAATTAATTACCACAAATGTTGAGATTCTGTCATATGTATATACATATTTATATTAATTGTAACTATTTGATAAAAAGTAGCTAAAATAAAATCTCTCTTTGTTGATCTAAGTAGGAACTGGCTTAAAAAATTTTTTTTTATATTACTTGTTTTAAAATATTGTTTTATTTTTATTTTTTGCCATAAGTTTCGATAAGACAAAAGGGGGCCTACTCTAATCTCGTTCAACCAAATGGATGTAAAATTTGAATAAATGAATTATAAGTCGAGAGGATATATGGCTGTAGACAGATTTGAAAGCATTTGCATCGATCTTTTTTTTTCTTCGAATCGTGGAACGGTAATCCTTAAGGATCCGTCACCATTTGTTTCAAAATCTTTTTATTGACTCACGGACATTACGATACCGTTATTAATATTATTACAATATTGAAAAACCTGTTACAGTATTTGGGGAAAAAAATTCCGATACCGAGAAAAAAATTTTGTAGACTAATGAAACTTAAGCAATACATTTGTATAGGTCTGTGGTTCTTAAACTTTTGATCAACGCGGGGCACCTAAAACATCAGCCTGACATCGTGCACCCTCAAGATTTTTTACACATTTCCCTTACTCCCAAAACATGACTAAAGGATTTAAATACAATTGTTATCGTATTGGTGAACTATGAATTCTTAATTTTTGTACATGTGTTTCTACTATTTTTTTTTAAAATATGATGCTGTAGTTCCAAACAATAAAAAAAATTTAATTAATATCATTGATCGAAATATATGTTCTAGTAGAGTCGGAGCAATTTAGTGAGATCTAGTCTAGGGTGACACATCTTTCAATTTTTCCTAGAGGGCTTTTATATTGTCTATAAAAAAAGGAATGTTAACATTAACCCCTTCAGTACCAGCGAAAGGATAAAGAAGCGTTTCCCCAGGACAGCACGTTCCGAGAGTATGCACATGCATAAGACCGGGCGAATTTCCCAGCTAAGCCTGTGTGTGTGATTTCATTTAAAAATTCATATAAAATCTTAAAAGCAATCAAAAACGCTAAAATTTACATTTTGCTATATCATTGACAATATCTGAATATACAGTACGAAAATTTTCGTTGTATTAAAAACAATTTAAAGGAAATGTCTTCATTTTAATAAAAAGAGTCTTTTCACTCTTTTCGTCATCATGATTAAAAGAAAATAGACGCAAAACTTAGAAAATACTATCTAGTAAACGGTATTATTTTGTATAAATGATACCAAACGATAAATTTACTCTCCCATAAACTTGTGGCTTTTACCGATACAACAGCTAATATATCGTTATTTATTTTTAATTAATCCTCATGATGCTTCTAGCTTTCTTAATATAACATTAGTATTTTATTTCCTGTTCTTATGTTTTTCTGTTATTTTACCTGCTGTTCTTCTTATTTCTAAATGCGATAGCAACAAAAAAAAATCGTTTGTTCTACCAAAAATGAGCTCAGTAAGAACAAAAGCGAATTTTCAATAAAATGAGCAGTCACAGGTTTGTTCTATGAAGATCTTCTTTTTAAAACGTCTTTGAGCATTAAAATTACTGTTGTAAATACGAACAACAAATAAAATAAATACTGAAGCTGTTATTATAAATGTCTGATGCCCAATAAACTGATAAGCTTTCCATCTTTTTAAAAAAAAATATAAACAGAAATCCAGAGCGCAATAAATCACGAACTATTTTAAATGTGAAAGGATGGTACATTAATAACCTGTGCAATCAGAATTTTGAATGCAAACGTGCATGAATTTAGGGGGATATTATAATGCTTTGTTTATGTGCTAAGTTATGTTATGTGAATAATATAGAAAAAATAGACCTAGTATTGAAAAATTCATGCTTACAAACAAAATATATCCAAATAAAAAGAAAGAGGAATGCGACAGTCCTTTCCCTGTCGATCTCTTCTCGACATGGATTCGATAAAAAATAGAAACAAATTACTGTAGGAGCATTATTTGGTTTTATTAACACTCTATTTTACCAGGATTCGGTGACTAAGAAAGAAAAGGGAAAAAATAAAAGAACCATTTGTGTCCGAATGGAGCATAAAAAAGATCATTAGGAAGATTCTGACAAACTCCCTAGAGCCGAATTAAGGTTTCGATCCCTCAGATTAGGCTGTTGTCTTTTTTTTCAGTCAATACTTTTAAACCATCTTTTCAATTCATTTTCATAGAAAAGCAATTTGGATAATCATTTATTTTACAGAAGTCTGTAATACAGCAAGAAAACTTACTTTTCCTCTAATGTTCGAAGAATTTCTTTGGTATACTGATTTGTTTATATACTTTTTTGTGATAAAAAACCGAGTTTGAAAGAGAAAGCTTAGGAGCTGCTGATAAAAGGGAAGTAGTACAGAATAAATAATTCCTAGTAAAAAAAGTTTTTCCTAAATGCGAAGTGTCAAATTTTTATTTAGAGATGAAGCTGAGTATAAATTACTTTGAAGTGTGTGTAAACTTACCTTTCAGGAATATTGCCATTAGATAAACAAATCAGAGGTTATAAATGAGATGTAATCAGTCAGGCATGAGCCAAATATGTAATAATATTAAATAAAAAATAAATTTTTATTCTTATAATTGAAATACTCTTTCATAAATTTCAGTACCTCCCATCTGCACTGGTGTGTATATTTAGGCAATTCTTTTTTTCACTTTGCTATAATTCTTCGAAAAATAAATTAAGAAACGTAAGGTACATGATGAAAAGGTTGGGCGACCACTACTCTACAGTTTGGCTCTTCATTTGCTACGGGTCTAATCCTCTTGGGGTAAATTTATTTCTTTTTTACAGTTGCTTTATTGAAAACTTTTTCCCGAAGAAGAAGACTTGATTCATGCAAATGAGTGGCTCTATTTAAGTATTGACTTTTAGGTACGCGAAGTTAGCTGAGAGCTAGTCGACGAGCAGTTTCTGGATAATCAATTATTACTAACTGGCAAATAAGTCATAAGATAGAGTTTAATGATAACGACGGGAAGTCGTACAACAAATAACAGAATTACGGTGAATCAGACCGTAGAAATCCAAAGTGTTTTAAGAGTAAGGGAATTAGATTATACTCAAATATTAAGTATCCTTCTTGCCATGTGATTATTGCTCTTACTTATAAAATTAGTAGTGTTGTGCATTTCCTACCCTGTGTTGTTTGATTTAAGTTAGTGAAACAATAAAGGGGAATTTGAGCTAGTGGCTGTGTGTGTGTTGATCTTTACTTAAACTCCCAACAAACACTAATAACCTCAACGGGGTTATTACACAGTGGCACCAAAACTCAAGCTCAAGTCAACAAAGGGGCCTCGAGTTCTCTATCATGATCACTCCTCCACCACGGGTTATTGTGACTTAAAAAAGAGATTTACACTCCCAGAAATATTTAAAAGGAATATTATTTTTATTAGTTGGGTGGTCCATCTTATTAGCATTTAGTCATGTGTGACTTAACTGGTGCAAAAGCCATATGTGGTTAAGATGTACCAAGCCCTTATTAATTGAATCATATTTAAAGGTATCAAGTACAAATATTCATATTTAAAGGTTAAGTTACAAATGTATATCTGTGATTTAGATGTAGTATTAAGTATAAAGCAAAGAAAAGAAATCCAAATCCTGTTTGCCAAAGATTAACGGCTAAAAATAAGAAAAATCTCACAGTATTCTGGGGGAATGTCAACCAGTTTATCAAAGGTTGTAAAACTCATGAAATTGCGCACTTTCCTATAGAAGGTAAATCACATGGAGACTAATATGAGGGTCATCTCGAAAATAAAACCTTTGGTTATATACAAAATGAAGAAACCCAAAATTTATCTCCGAGTTCTGTTTCATAACTGAAGCTTCTTTCACTTCTTTGCTAAATAAACACCTACATTTAAAAAAAATGTCGTATCTGTTCATGAGCTACAGAATTCTCAAATTTTCCTGTTCTGCCGTTAGAGCATGAAACAAGGTGTTCAATACAAATTGTTGTGCGGGGACTCGAAACACGCAAGAACTACATTCAAAAGGTAAAGCGAATAATGCTTTTTCGAAGATTTGCTTCACGTCTATGACTGTCTTGATATTACCACTGCAACTCAAGAACTACTGAAGTTATTCAAATGGGAAACTTGATCATCCGCCCATAATACGGACCATCTCATGGCTAAAAAATAAAAATTACTTTTTGCAAGGAAAGGTAAATTGCTTATAACTCCTAAGAACCATTTTGAGAACATAGTATTTACATCATGTTTCAAAATAAAATCAAGAGATGTTGTTATATTTTATTCGAGCAAATGACAAATTTTTCCATCCATTTCTGAACGTTTTTTTTTTTTTTTTTTTTTGCTGAAACCTATTCACACACTGTTGACATAGGAAATATATCTCTTATATATATATGTGTGTGTATATATATCATATATCATATATATATCATATATATATATATATATGTAAAATCTGAACCATTCATTTCTTTGACTGAAAGAGGGAGAGGGTAGGGTGGGGAGGTTCTTGTTTTTAACTCGTGTTCATCTCGCATCAAGGTTTTCTGTATTTAACTGCAGTGTGATAGAAGAAAAACCGCAAAATAAATAAAAAGAACGAAGCCAAATACCTTCATAGAATTTCGAAAGAATCTTACAAGGGGAGGGCACGACTAAGGAAATTCATTTGGGATCGAGACTTGGTGTAATAGTAGTACTCTTTTTAGGGGTGTTCACCCTCAATGTAATTCCTTCGAATGGCCAATTCGGAGAAATCGAGCTTCGAAATTCATGCTTAGCTTTTATACACAATTAAATTTTAATTTTACTTTCCGCAACGAGTTCGTAGCTTGATTGGTAAGTCGTCTGCTTTCGATGCTGGAGAGTTTGAGGTTCAGTTCCACGCGATCAACTTTTTCTTCATTCATTTAATTATTTTTTAAATTAAATAAATTTATTTTTAAGGTTTATTAAATATTAAATGATATTTTTCTTGTGAGTATATTTTTGTATTTTATAAAATAAAAAAAAATTTAAAATATTTATATAGCAAATTTTTACCTAGTAAGAGTATTAAAATTATTAGTAATTAAAAATATTTAAAATTATAATTAAATAAAAATATTTAAAATAATTATTAATAAAAATTATTAATAATTAAAATTAGTATATTATTTATTAAAATTAATTAATTAATCACTGTTTATACTAATTAATCAATTACTATTTATTATAACTAATCACTATTTATATTATAATTAATTAATTATTATTAAGCATTAGTATTAATAAGAAATATTATTACTTTATTATTAAAATTATTATTACTTTATTATTAAAATTATTGTTTATTATTATTAAAATTATGATTTATTATTGAAATTATTATTAATTTATTATAGAAATTATTTAAATGAATTTATTAAAATTATTTAAATAAACTTTTGAAAGTAAATAAATTTATTTGAAAAGGACTTTTTAAATATTTTATAAAATTGTAAAATTATTAATTTAATAACATAAAAAGACATTTTTTTTATTATATTAATTATAAAAAAAGTAATTTAATAATAATAATATATTTTATAAATTATTTTATATTATATATAATATTTTATTTATGTATATTGTATTTCACATTATAAAACTATTTGCAACTAATTTTTTTAGAATATCATTTTAATATTTATTATTTTTTTATTATAAATATTATTTATTAATATAAAAATATATTTAAAAAATTTAAAAAATTATTTATATAATAAAAAGTAATTTTTTTTTTTAAAAAAATAGAAAAAAATTACAAAAAATATATTTAATATTTAATAAACCTTTCATAAGAAAATTTATTTAATTTAAAAAATAATTAAATGAATTAAAGAAAAAAAAGGGACGGGGAATGAACCCAATCCAGCATGGGAACGTTTTCCCCCAACCTTCAAAAATTTATAAAAAAAGAATTTCAAGCCGATTTCTTCTTTTGACGGCCCCGAAAATTACGGGGTAAAAAGTACTACCAAAGTCTCACCCCAAAATTTTTCCGTCTTCCCCCCCCCCTTGTTAAATAAAAAGAATACTTACCAACGAATGCAATTTAAAAACACCAAAAAAAATCAAGAGAAAGAAAAAGCTTTTATCGAGGCAGAAAAGGCCTTCCACGTTAAGAATTTCACTCATATTCTAATGCAAAATTTTCTTAAAAGAATTAAAATTTTTTCTTCCTTTTCCCTGAATTTCAGTATCTTGAAGATAAGGCTTAAGTTGAAATTCCTTTCACTATTTTTCCGCAATAGAATTGTATTTAAGCTGATCTTTTAAAGAAAAGAAAAGCATATATATAAATATGAAAGTCGGAAAAAATACATTGTATAAAATGCTACAAAGGTACTAACAATTATTTTTAATAGAAAGAATAAATCTTATGTATCAAAGTAGAAAGTTTGTATGCATCAACTGTCATCGTTCATATCTGGTTTCACCAGTCATGAGCTTATAAATCAAAAACATATCATAATGACAAACATGTTTAAAAATTTAGTTCATATGTAATATACAGTGGACCTATTTGTTTGAAATAAAAAAGATGTCAAGTCCCCCGATATATGCCAAAAAAAACCCCCTTCCCTATTTTTAAACAAAATAATTTGGGGCATCCCCTTTAACGACAGAAACATCTGATCAACCCATGAACCCATGGGTTTTTTTTAAATTTGGGAAATGTAGCAGGACTTGAGAGCAGCTGGCTCTTTTGGCAAACCAATACAAGTCAAGATGCAGGCAGGTGCGGCTTGGGTCACATTGCAATTTGGACAAGAAGGGAAAACTTTAAGACCCACCACATGCCATTGAGCTCGAGTATGTCCACTACGAAACCTAGCAAGAGTAGTTTCATCTCACCTACTGCCTGTCCCAAGCAGAACAGCACCAGGATGGTTTTCTTCATACCCCTCATGTCCGGGGGCCTGCCTCCAACAGGAACTGACATATCTTGTTTGACTCGTGTAGCAAATTTTGATAAAGTAAGGCAGCTACCATGTGTAGAATCTTTATGGCTGCCCTCACGGGCCAAACTATCTGCAATCACGTTCCCGTAGACATTCACGTGCGACGGTACCCACTGAAAAAAGATCTTAACATTGGCACTTGAGCTATTTAATAGCTGGATAATACTCGTCGTTCTGTCACCCTCCCTCCATCATTCAGATAGACGTGCCTATAACTTGTGAGAGGTTGCCACCTCTCTCTTGGGCCTCTAGATATATGGGAGGTAGGGAAGAAACACTCGCCATGATCCAAACAATCTATTAATTTATCACACAGTGAAAAGACACTATTCCAATTAATAATAGTAAGAGAATATCTCGATGCTAATTTATTCACATGTATTTGCTAAATAAAAATTATAATACAAATATTTACTTTGAGCTTACAATTATTCCTTATTTTAGTTTTCACCGGGTTTTTTTTTTATGAGTTTTTCCGTAAATTTATTTTTCCATTTCTTGTTGAGGTGGAGATACGGTTCTGCGTCGTAGTCTGTATTTATATATGAAAAAGAGAAAAAAGTTACCCCCTCACTCAGCCATTACGATATGTCAGAAGCTATTTGATCTATAGACTTGAAATTTGGTATTCATGTTCCTTTCGTGGAGTAGAGATTCGCTAACAGCGGGTTTCCAAAAATCGATCCCAGAGATAGTTATGAGGGCTTAAGGGGCATTATAGGTAAATATTCCTGTTTTTGAACTATTAGACCTATAAAATTTTAATTTGGCAGGCATATTCCTTTCATGGAGTAGACATACGCTACAAGAGGAGTTTTGCGAAAATCGACAACCAAAGGATGTTGCGTGGGCTTAAGGAGCGTTACAGATAGATATTCCTGTTTTCGAGTTGTTCGACCCAAATACTTGAAATTTGGTAAGCATGTTTCTATTGTTGAGTAGAGATCCACCAAACAAAAGAAATGGAATCTTTGTTTAATGGATCTCAATTCACCAAAGAATTTTTTTATTTGTTAGCGGAAATCCACTTTGGTGGAGGGTGTTACTGGAATGTAAAAGATAGTTTTACTTCAATTTTAGATATTATTATTTAAAGTTCTATCAAGAGGAGAGAGTCAGAAGAATATTTTTCAATACTGTCGAATGCTTAATGCTAGAACTTAGATATCAATAATTTATATACATAGTCAGTACATATTCATACAACATAATGAAATACCGTGCAAAGCGGGCGGTTAACGGCTAGTATAATAATAAAAGCTATCGCGATCCTTTGATCGCAGGTGTGAGATAGTTAGAATAAAGATCATTCATTTCTCAATCAAAACAATTTTATTGCCTTTTTCACTTAATAAACTTAATCAACTTAACTGAGAATGCACTTAAATAACTAAAACTGAGGCACAATCAAACTTATTAATTCAATTATAATAAAAATAAGAGCACTTGTCTATTATCCTGAGCATTCTTGCTTCAACACTTGTTTAATCCTTCCTCTTGAATTAACAATACTACATATAACCACATGTCGCTAACGCTATGCTTTTCATCTTATTCTCAATTTTCAACTATCATCCAGTCTAGCATTTAAATAAAAGCTCTCATTTTTGTATAAAACCAAGTCATCTCTACGGAAAGAAGTTTTCAACTGAAATCACAGTTAAAAAGAGTATCTTACCCAAGAGGATTAGTGGAAAGCCTGAATAAAACCCGTTACAAAAGCAACTTCGTCATTCATTTATTTTGACTTTCGCTATTTTTGTTTTATTTTTTATGCATGTTAATAAAAAGTAATGTATAATCTTAGAGAAATTCTTAATACAAATTTCTAGTATTCACTGGGTTTAATTTACTGAAAAATTATCAAAATTAGAATTTAAATTAACATCTACAGCATTGAAGATTTTTATTGTTAACTTTCATTACATGCTGCAGTAGTCAGCATTTGTCATAACTCTCTACTTTTTTTTACAAACTGAACTGTCTTTTTTTTTTCATTCAGCGCAAGGAGACATTATTAATTCCTCTACCTACATTTAATGTAGTTTGATGAGTGGTGATCAAAAACTAATTAATATATGGTCAAATTGTATATGCATTCCATGTGGAGAGTTTATTTATTTTTAAATTTTCCATTTTTGTATGCAAAGCTGCATCTTATGGATAATTTTAACTATTTTTAACTCCTTTAGTGAATCTCGTTTTGTAATCAATGCACCAAATTGAATTTGATCGCATAATCTCAAAAAAAGTCATCACCAAAGCTTCTTCGACTTAATTTTTTTCTGCATATTTTAATTTACATCACAAATTTATTTTAGTAAATTTAAAATCAATTTAAAAAAAAGAAGTGGAATAATCCAGAAAAATAATTTATACGACAAATAGTAGTATTTATAATCATATATTTATTTAACCATGCTAACATACTCCTTTAAGAAAATAGATAATTTAGTGAAATTAATAATTATTTATGTTCCAGACAGCTGTTGAATAGTTTTTTGATCATAAGTGACGAAAGAAATACATCCTAAGCCCTTATCGTATCAAAAAAATTATCTAGAAAATTTTTTTATAACGCCGAAGTAAATTTACAGAATAGTTAGAAATGAACATTTGATTGCATTTATGTGGAACGATTTGTGGTTGATTTATCTCATTACTTTTTCTCATTATCATAATAAAAATATTAATTTTTAAAAACAAGATGATCCCAGAGAAAAATAGTTTTGTCTTTTGTGAAGTTAAGGAAAAATTAAATTATTGAAATAATTATTCAAAACGGAGAACTTATTAATGATAATACTGAAATAATAAGAAGATGGAGAAGACATTTCAAAATTGCTGTTGAAGGCAAAAATAATTTAGAAGAAAAAAAGAAAAAGATGTAATCAGGACCCCACAAGACGAAGGAATAGAACAACTTTCCATACATGAAGCTCAAAGAGCAGTAAATGAACTAAATAATAACAGTTCGGCAGGACCGGATGGTATCAAGCTTTATGTTCCGGAACATAATGGAGCCTAGACTTATCAAGACAATACACGCCATTATCACTAGTGTTTGGACCGTGAAAAAAGTGACCATTGAATGGAAAGATGGATCCATGTGTCCAATATACAAGATAGGAGAAAAGCTAGACTGTAAGAATTACAGAGAGATTACTCTCTTGAACACATCATACAAGATATTCTCAAACATTCTGGCAGAATGACTTGTTCACGCGCGCGCGCGTTACTTATGCTAGTAGAGTAGTTGGGGAAAACCCACGTGGATTTCAAAAAGGAAGACAAACTACAGATTAAATACTCAGCATTAGACAAATACTTAGGAAGATCATAGAATATAATATGGATACATCATTTTTTATCGACTTTAGAACAGTTTACAATAGCATCATTAGAGAGAAATTGTATCAGGAAATTGTTGGAGTAAGAAAACTCTAAGAAATTAGTTAACCTGATAACAATGGCACTCAACAGAGTAAAATTATCGGATCTGGTATACAAACTGGAAATTTTTTTTTTGTTAAATCCGTACAACTGCTGACATTTACAGACGATACTGATAACGTGGGAAGGTCTAAGGCAGCTATAGTACAGGCCTCCATTGCACTCGAGACAGCATAAAAAACATAGAATTGGCAAAAGCAACAGAATCTCAAATATACAACCCCCTATAATTAATGAATATAAGGTTGAACAAGTGATTCAATTTAAATAACTAGGCACAATTGTGAATAATAGTAATGACTTAAAAAATTGAAATCAAAAATAGAATCAAGATGGCTAACAGTTGTTATCACGGATTGTGAAACCGGTTTAAATCTAAATGCAAAGCAAAACAAAAATGCAGTTAAAGACTCTAGTACAGCGGTACTCAACCTTTTTTCAAGCCGGGCCACATACATATGACAACTATTTCACGCGGGCCGCAACATGAAAATTAACGGGGAGGGCGGGACGCTATAAGAATAAAGACAGTTAAAATGCAGAAATTGATCAAAATATTAACAGTTTTTGATTTAATTTTAAAACTATATTAAACTCCATCAAATTCAACTCAGAGAAAAAAAAAGGGTTTAATGCATTTTTTTACCCTGTTATGGGGTAATTTCGATTTTCTTTCATCAATTCCTCCACCTCCAAATATTTTTTACTGAAAAAACCCGGAAGAATTGAAAGAGATTTGTGCTTAGTGGTATAGTGTAGAGCGAAATTATATATATTTTTAAATGTAGCATTTTCATGACAAACTAAACAAGTTGTTGATCCATCTTTGTTTTTTCTACGAAACAGTCAGGATCCCATTCGTCTTGAAATAACAACTATTCTTTAGATATTTTTCGCTTGGAAGGCATGAGGGTTAATTAAAAATTAGTTTCACCTATAAAATAGTCACTATTCTACTGTTATTTGTTAACACTAACTGTGTTACAACTGCAAAAGAAAAAAAGTTATCCCGCAATTCCTATCAGCACCACATGGATAGCAAAATCGATATATGGGATTGCTTGATCGATAGAACTTCTCGCTAAATTTTTAATACATTGTTCTGAAATAACTGAATTTGTTAGTGAAACGAGGCATGAGACCGGGCTACTCAGAAAGGTCCGGCGAGCCACAGGTTGAGTATCGCTGCTCTAGTAAGACCAACTGTTTTATATGGCAGTGAATTCTGGGTAATTAACGAAGAAAACTAAGAGAAACTGATTATTTTCGAGAAAAAAATCTCAAGAAAAATGTTTGGTGCAGTGAGAGAAAACGGAATCTGGTGAATACGATACAACCTTGAACTTCAATAGATATATAGAGAACCCAACATAGTCAAAGTGATCAAGGCTTCCCTAAAAAGGTGTCCAGCAGATGTATTTCGATATAGCGATGAAAATCCTGTTAAGAAAATAACTTTCCAAACTCCAGAGGGGGAAAAGTGAAAGAGGAAGAACGAGAACAAGATGAATGGATAAAGTTGAAAAGCGGTTGAAGGACTTGGGAGTTAACCAACGGAAGAATATAGCATCGGATAGATCAAGATCAGGTGTAAGCTGACTGAGATAGCCTTGGCCGGGAACTGGCTGTAGTGCTTGTAAAGAAGAATTATCATTTTGTAAGCAATTAAAATGAACTATGAACTTTACAAGTGTTGAAGACTTTTACAAATGTATTGAAAAGTATTGAAGAAATTTTTGATAGTTTTTTTCGAAACATTAGCGCATTGCCTAAGAAAATATATTAGAGAAATCTGTGTAATAGATCTCCAAGCTTAAAAAATAATGACATAAACAGGGATTAGATAAAAGCATTCAAAAGATTTTAGATGTTTTAAATCAAATAATGATCAGCTTAAATTTTAATGCTTGAATTTAAATAATAAAAACATAAAACGAAAAAAGTTTGTTTAGCATTAAATAAGCTTGTATGAATAAAATACGTAAGTAATTTTTAAGTATTTTACTATTTTTTCTAAAAAATTATGAATTACTTATTTTTCAACAGTTATATGTGATAAAATGTTTTCCAAAATAAAAAAAAATAATTCCAGTTGCCATAGTTAATTAATGTTTCAAATAAAAATAACAGGAAAAGTTAGAAAAATACATGAATAAACATTATTTTGCAATATTTTTAAAAATTATTTTTAATTGAGGGTAACGTGTAAGAAATACATAAAAATGCTGCTGTGAAAGATAAAATTCTTCTTTATTTATTGCTTTTCTCTGCTTATTTCTTCATTGATATATCCAGGAAATATGGAAGAGAAAAGTAAAAAGGAAAGAAGAAATTTTCTATTGCGTTGTTCACTCACACATGTGTGGAACAACGATAATTACTAGCAGAGGTCTTGAATGCTATTCATTTTTTAACCTTGAATTTTATTCCTGCACTTGAAAGTAATTTCACAAAATTAACTTTTCATTTTGTGAGACAGCTATAATTACTCTTTCACAAGGCCTCAATTATGGTTTTTTTTTCAACTAAACCAATTTAATTTATTATTTTTTTATTATTTTTTGTACATTTTCCTACAGAGAGATCACGATTTTTTTTATTGACAATAAATACAGCCGAACCTCTATATAACGAACTTCTATATGCGGATTTTTCTATATAGTGAACTTTTTTTGGAACCTTGATTATTTCACGATTTTCTTCGTAAAATAACCTCTATAGCGAAGTGCATTTTCTATAAAACGAACTTTTTCTTTTGTAATTCAATTTTTTGTTCTCTCTATTTTTAAAGTATTTCTGAACATTTCAAGTCATTCTCTCATTAACACATTTTATGGTGGTCATGAATCTTGAACTGGTTTTATTAAATCCTATCTCGCGAGAGCAAGAGTTCTGACGATGTAACCTGTACCCCCATTGTCCAGTTCATTAGAAACATCTTCGATATCCGCTTTCACACTCAGTGGAGTTGTCTCATGTCCTCGTGTTCTAGTTATAAAATAATGTATGTTAATATTACTTTATGCTTTAAATTAGAAAAATCCTAAAATTATTAATTTTAATTTTAAAAATTTTTTTCTTAATATTAAAAATACAGTAACACATTCGACATTGTTTTCTTGTTTTCCTTTGCAGTTTTTCTTTTTTTGCTTTCTTTTTTTATGGGGAAGATATATAAAAAAAAATTAAATTAATTTTAAAAAGGTGTGAATAATTATTTTTTTAATAAAAAAGTGTTTATGAATTTAAAATATTTTATGTTTTATAAATTATAAAAAAAAAGAACCTAATAACAATTTTCCCATATAACGAACTTTTTTTCGGGATTTAGCGACTTCGTTATATAGAGGTCCGACTTTTATCTTTTTTAAAATGATTTTTTTTTCTTTGCCCCCCTTTTGCAGAAAAAAAAATTTTCATTTTTTAAACCCAGATCAAAAATCGGTGGCTATATAATTCTTGAACGGAATCAAGGGATTTCAAAATTATGGAGTTAAGCGTTATATTAACGTCGCACAAAAAAGCAACACGAGGGCTTGGCGACGAACATCGTAATTTTAAAAGCCACGGTCAAATGAGGAGGACGATACCCTCTCCAAACTACCACATCACGCCTATGAGAAGCAATTCAGTTCAACAAATTTAACGTGAGTTTCAGCCCCCCAAGATGGGCTTAAAAAGGGAAAGGACTCCGCCCGCGACAGCTTGCCCTGAATTCGTGACCATAATTACTAAGTTCAGCGGGCCCCAAAATAAGGGGGGAAAACGTATTTTAGGGTTTAAGTTTAATGCGATTCTCAAACCGATGGGCGTGCCCCCCTTTGGGGGGAAATTTTGAAAAAAAATCAAAAAAAAAAGAATATTTTAAAAGTTTTTTTTACTGGTAAACAAAAAAAATCATTCTGACATAGTAAAAATAAACTACAAAACACTGATATATTTCATTATAAAATATATCAGCGTTACACAATGTTTTATAACTGATTTGAATAGTGGAAAAAACAAGTTTTAAATTTCCAGTGACCTCAGGGGTTTGTCACTAAAAATTATATATAAAAATTAAAGCCTATCTCCTGATAAATTTTTACGGTTTATAAAAATTTTAACAGCGGTTACAATTTTCGCCATTCGCTTTCCAAAGCCAGCCGTTTTCCACGTAGGTGAGCTATGGATGTATTGGGGGGTAAAGAAGCAAATAAACTGATATAAAATAAACCCTTTTTCAAACATTCCAAAGGGCCAGACAGGCCCCTTGAATTTTGTATGGGTGTAATCCAGAAATATCGTACTTCGAAAAGACGTTTATATAAGTTCGGGGAAATTAACGCTTTGGCTGAGCGAGACGTTTATATTCGCCGGTATCATTTAAGAGGTTAAAGTAGTATCGTAGTTTTAGCATCAAAGTATAGTATTATTTAATTCAATACATTGTTATGGTATGGAGGGGAAGCGATGAAAATTATGATTGAATATTGGGTCGCGAATATTGAAACTTTGAATACACAGTAATACTCTAAGCTTACGCTGTAGGTGGGGCTGAGTGAAAACCATGTAAGTCGAATTCGCGTACGTCTGCGTATAATTTCGTATATGAATACATACAATTTATTTTTAGTTGGAGTCAGAGACGAAAGAAAATAATAATTTAGAAAAAAAATGTTTAGCAAAATCTTAGATATAGCACAAATACAAAATCGCAAACCTACGTTATATTGGTGTAAGAGGTTTCATAAAACCTAACAAAGTAGTCTGCCGGCTCAAATATTTATTTTCTCCCGCAAAATTACATGGTAGCGTGCAGATAATTTTTTAATTCCTTGTTTTATTTAAAAAAGCCATATGGGTGGAGTGGTTGGTTTGTCGCTGACCTCCTGCACCCAAGGTTACGGGTTCGACCCCAGCCCAAGTTGGCGGATTTTCATGAAGCAGAAAATTGACAGCGGCCATGTCGTTTGATTATATGACATGTAAAAGATCCCTAGAATGTCTGTTTGGCTTGGGCGCTCTCGGAAAATTAAACCCTAGTACAGGTTCGCATCGTCAGAGCTCAGGTGCCCCTTGCTAGGGAGAAAATTGAGCGTCAAAATTACTTGCTGCAATTGGTATCCACCTATAGGGTGCCACACCAAAACGAGATACCAGCTTCCGGGGAATGTACTAGGTTTGCAATGGTAAAACACCAATCCGCAGACCATTAAAAAAAAAGAACTATTTTGAATATGCCTGGGAACCCTTAAAAGCTTGAAGATTTGAATGCCATCGTAGTGAAAGTCCCTGCACTGCAATAAGATTTGACGGGAACATAAAAGTTCAAACTGCTTTGGCTCGTTTAACTTCCGGCCACTTGAGGTCCATTAGATCAGTACTTCTCAAAGTTTCAACATTTACGACCCAATATTCAATCATAATTTTCATCGCCCCCTCTATAGAATAACAATATATTTAATTCAATAATACACTTCGACACAAAATATACGACTTTAACCTATAAGTGCCGACGTCATATATAAACATCTCGCTCAGACAAAGCATTAGTTGCCCTGGACGTATATAAAGGTCTTTCCGAAGAATAATTTTTTCTGTGCACTGTGCTATCCATAAAATTATTCCGAAGACTTTAGAATGCAATAAAAGGTTCTTGACATTGTTTGCAAAGGATTTATTTATTTCAGAATACTTGCTTATTTATTCCTTTTCTCCTCGCCCCCTAATACATCACATACGTGTGCCTATGGGAAACAGTGGCATTAGGGAGCAAATCGCGTAATTTTTTCTCGGCAATTACGGGATTAATTATAAACCATACAAGTCATTATGATAAGTGTTAATTTTTGTACATAATTTTACATATGACAAGTCAATTGGGACATTTTTAATTATTAATGTTGTTCTTAACTTAGAATTGTTAAATTAATTTTTATAAAATACATTGTGCAGAACTGATACATTTATAAGTGTATTATATCAGTGTAAACGTGTATTTTATTTTTTATTACGTCGGAATGTATTTTGCTTATTTACTTTCAGTACTTTAATAATTTTTTTAAAGAATATTTTGTTTTCGACGTTTTAGCATGCTCGTGTCCTCGTAGACTTATCACCCTCCCCACCACAGCTTGAGAAAAACTGCATTCGATTCTCATGCTGCTTTAAAAAGTTCTCAGCTTGTACAAAGTGCTATAAATTGGAAACCATCCCTCACTATATCCTCATTATCTGCTCAGTTGTGTTGCCCTGGCGCCAGATGAACCGATTAAAAGACCCGATGTAGTGCTGGAGGTGCCAAAGGTAAGCAAACGCATGGACTCTAATCTGATTCAGATTAAAAGGACAAGAAAAAGAAGAAAATATTTAAAAACTCAAATTCCTCACTTTGGCATAGTATGAAAATATGGAGATTGGGGTGTCAGGTATCATCCTCGTCTTTAACGTGACATAAAATTATAATGTCAGTTGCCAAGAGTCTTCGTGCAGCTTCGAATAGTGACGCTAATAGCCAATTAATCAATCAATTCATTGGATATGCTAATTAGAAATTCATCTCCACAAAATATTTTAGTTATTCACCTCTTAAAGGTAAGAAGAAAGCTGATTGTAATGCAAAAGGAGGAAAAAAATGTGGGAGAGAGCTAGGAAAACGAAACTTCAATCAAAGCTCATTTTTGAAAGTTTCAAAGAACAGATATATCAAACATTTTTTCCTTCAACTTCTTCAATCATCGTCTCCCAACGTAATTTAAAGTAACTTTCTTTTTCACTCTTTTCTTCGAAAGAAAGAACTTTTTTTTTAGAACTCTTAATTTGTTTCTGCCTTGCTCTTCACTCGGGTAGTTGTAAAGGTCGAAACGTAAAATAAACTTTCTCAAATAACTTTCAGTTCATACTCCTTTTTTGTTTTGTTTATTTGTTCTTTTCTTTGTATTCCAGTCAATTTAACTTTCTTCGATTTCACCTTGTGATTTTAGTGGCTACTCCCAGACAGTAATTGCGAACGCCGCGTTTTGGGTTTGAGACTAAAAACATCTATCATATGAAATTACAGAGACTGTTGTACTTTGGTTCTAACCGGGTCTAAAAGTTTTTACTTGACTTGGGTCGGAAAAGTTTTAAGCAACTGTGAAAGTTTGGAAAACTTAAGGTATCGACTACGTTCGGAACCGTGATTTTGCAAAAGCGCATAAATGGATAATTTTCATGACATTTAGTGTCACTTAGAATACATGTATACAATTGTTTTATAAGGGCATTTTGACAAAAAAATTATTTAAATACAATATTTTGGCAAAAAATTAACTTAGAATAACCTTTATTCCAAATGTTCTCCTTTTGTGAAAAATGCTTCTATTTTAATAATATTTTGCCTGTATATAGTTCAGACCTCTCTACAGATGCTCAACTAGAATTTTTGAAATATATAACTTAGAAGTAGGTTTATCCATATTTTACGACAACAGAGGGGAGCAATTTTAAGAAAAAAAAGCCGATAATTATTTCAATGGGTTGTAACTCTGAAAATAATGTGAATTTTTCAAACACCATTGTTGAGCCTCTGTAAAGAGGTCCTGAGCTATATACAGGCAAAATAGTATTATAATAAAAGCATTTTTAACAAAAAAATAACATTTTGAAAAAAGATTATTCTAAGTTAATTTTATGCCAAAATATTGCATTCAAATAATTTTTTTTGTCAAAATGTCCTTAAAACAATTTTATACATGTAGCCTAATCTAATTGATACTAAGTATCATGAAAAGTATCCATTTATGGGCTTTTTTAAAATCACGGTTCCGAACGTAGTCGGACACCTTAATGCCTATGTAGGAATGCAGTTCCAAGACATCAGCGTGACTGACTGGTAGAAATCATATTCAATGGGGTTATACAAGGGGATAAAAGTAATCTAACTGAGCTAAACTATGATTTAATCCACGCCACCTTAAAACTTTTTCTGGTTATTTTAAGCAAAAATAAACATTTAATCGTACAAAGAGCCCTCTTAATAATGAAATTTTTTATCCGCATTGCAAAACTAAAAACTTTACTATTGGAGTTGAACTGTTTCTCAAATTAGCAAAATATATTACCTAGGATTCGAATTTACGAATGCCATTAAGAACTACGAGGCGTGTCCGGAAACAAAGTTTTGTTTTGAGAAAACTTCATAAAAAATCTCTTTGCCACGAAATTTATTTTTATACGAAAGAGCATGTCGGAAAATAATTTTATACATAGTTACCACCATTATTCAGACATTTGTCATATCGGGAAACCAGCTTGTCTATACCCCAGTGCTTCTCAAATTCTCAATGTTTGTGAACCAATATTGTATCATAATTTTTATCGCCCCCTCATACAATAACAATGTATTGACAGCAAAAATAATGTACTTTGACGCTAACGCTACAAAACGATCTTAATTACAAACCGTACAAGTTATCAAGATAAGTATTAAATTTTGTATACGTTACTTTTAAGTAATATATATTACAAGTTTATATATATATATATATTCTTAATTTATAGGATAAGTATTATGTTACTTTTCCTTTCTAATTTTTAAATTGAAAAAGATTGTAAAATAACTTTTAATTAAAGAAGGTACCAAAGTTACCAAGTACCTAGATACCTTGATACCTAGAAGGGCTCTCAACTGCCCAAGAAGAAATCTTCACAGATTTCACGTCAAGTGGCAAAATCAAAAGGCAATTTAGTAATAAATCAATCTTTGAATTTCATGCAGGACAGATGATGACTTTTCCCCATTGAAAACAAAATTTATGTCGTATGCTATTTTGATTTCCAACACTTTTAATTATAAAATTTGTTCTTAATTATTATTGATAAATTAACTATAAAATACAGTGCTTCAGTTCTGATGTAGGTACTTACGTATTATCGCATCGCATTAATCACCAATTCTGTGAATAACTCGCCAAGTTGGCAACCCCGATTTCTTATGTGTCGTACGCGCTGAATTGGCAACCAGGTACTTCACTTCATGTAATGTCTCCAATAGGTTACGGTAATACGTAAGTACCCTGAAAGATTTCAAGTACACTCTACAACTAAAAAAAAAACGACGCACCAAGAATGAGTAGTTCGTTAGAGACAAAAATTGGTGGGCAGAAAGTTTTTGTACAGAATAGAAAATGATTTAAATTTCAGAAAAATTGAATGGTTTATTTCAGAGTTATACATAGTTACCAAAGTAACGAGCTCAATAAGGTGTTGACCCGCCTCTAGCGTGGATGCAAGCTGCCACACAACATGACATAGGGTGATAAAGAACCCTGATGGTCTCCTGTGATATTTCTTGCCATATTTGCTCCAATTGTAGGACCAGGTCAACAACATTACCTAATAGACGCAGTCACTTTCCCCTGATATCCCATACATGCTCTATTGGAAAGAGATCTGGTGATTTGCCTGACCAAGGAAGTGCTTGATAAACTGTTCATAGCAACACGTGCCGTATGTAGTCTAGCATTATCTTGCTGAAAAATAAAGCCGGGTACTACAAAAGGAACGTTAGCAAAACAGTTTTCAGAATGTCGTCGACGTACCGCTTTGCTGTAAGTGTGCCTCTAATGACGACTGAAGGAGTCCAACTGTCAAAAGGAATAGCACCCCAGACCATAACTCCTGGTTAAAGGCCTGTGTGGCGTGCAATAGTGAAAACAGGATTGGCTCGCTGCCCTGGGTGTCTCCAGACACGTCTTTGATTATCGTCGGGACACAGTTGGAAGCTGGATTCGTAGCAACAAAACACTACGTCCCCAGTCAGCAAGATTCCAACCTGATAGAGTCAAGTACCGCTGTAATGTTCGATAGTGTACAGGCGTGAGTGGCAGGTGGCGTAGAGATCGTTACGAGCTAGTAAATTTCGCTCTATCAGCCGTCTGTGAATGGTTATGGTGGACACTCGTGTGCGGGTCACACGTCAGATGGTTAATAACGATGAATAAGGCACTGTGACAGCTGATTTGACAATCAATCTGTCCTCTCGATTGGCTGTGCCCCTAATTTGACCACTACCATCATAACGTTGAAATATGTCACTATCCACCTGTCCTTGCAAGCATCTTCTAATGGCCACATCTCTTCGACCCAGAAGGTGAGTGATTCTCCGATTTGCCCAACCAGCTTCTTTCAATCCAATGATGCGACCTCTTTCAAACTCTGACAATTGCTCGTAATGAGCTCGAATCCTGCTGCGTGGTGTTTTTGCAGTCGTTAAAAGGTATCCTCAATCACAATGCAACAGAAATTTTGTCCATCAGATTGAGAATTTCTTCTTATAAAACTCTAGAGTGCGCAGTTCCGATGCTCTGTAGCACCCTGTATTCATTCATTGGACACCAAGCTTAAATCATTTGCATGTTCGGTATACACACGTTCTTGCATACGAAATTTCATTACAATCAGGCAACTCCTTCTTGGAATGTCGTTTTTTTATGTTATAGAGTGTATGTTATATCAGAGTAAATTATGCATTTCTTTTTTTTATTATGTCAGAATTCGTTTTGTTCTTCATCCTCTCAGTAAATTTCTAATTTTTTTTAAGTAATCTTTTATTTCCAACTATTCAATGAGCTCTCTCTCCCCCGCAGGATTATTACGCCCCACAGTTTGAGACCTGCTGCTATACCCTCTTAAAATAAAGATGCCACTAGTGAAGAGAGTTGAATTTTGTAGAAACTCATCACAAAGTAATTTTTTGGGGATTCTATTTTCAAGAATTTTTTCATTCACTTTTTCAACTAAACCCAACATTAACAACAAAAGGTTGCCCACTCCGTGCATCGTCATGAGGAATGGTGCTCTTATTATTGAATTGTTTTACTCAATTTGCGTCTAAGAAAGCTTGCTCTATATTAAACTAGAAAAAGAAGTACTTTTTTTTCACTTTAATTATTAATTTCTATGCATAAATCAAAACACGTTAAGAAATAAACATAGAGCATTCAATAGAAAGGAATACAATCATTTTAAGTGACACAATTAAGTGACATATGCTAACGTTGTTGTAATCACTAGTCCAGTTAAAAAGAACTGGAGTGGATTGATGCTTGTCTGTTGTCAAGGCATTGTAGACTGGTTGTTTAGCGACAGCCTTTTTGTTCTAAAAATTATTATTGTAACTTTTTTTCTTACTGTTGATGTTTAACTTGCACTCATAAAGAAATAATATGAATAATATTGAGTTATCTACGTATAATTTGAATTACATGTAGAATTTACGCCTCTACAGTTGCCTACATTTACTAAATACTTATACATTTCACCGATAGAAAATGGGGAGCGTTAAATTTAAAATATGCCGAAATTGAATGTAACTTTTTGCTGAACTTGGCATCATTTAGCGACAATATACCTTTAGGCGCTGATTATTGTGCCAAGAATGGAAATAGGCAGAAGCTCTAAGCTGATCATTGTATTTATAAACTTTGTAATACTTTTCAAGGAATTTGGTGGTAAATAACACTCATAAAGTACTATATTATCTGGAAAACTGTTACAATGGCCAATCATTATCCTTGTAGTACTTATTTGCGCTCCTTAAATTTTATCATATTCATATGATATATATGATATATCATACACTGGTGTGCAAAACTTAAGCAACAATGTAAAAATTTAGCAGATAGCCATGAAATTGCAGAAAAGAAGGTCTGGAGATCAGTAGAGGGAACACGTAAGTCAGTAGAAACGTCATACGTATGCAAATATCATGAACAAAACGTTAGAAGCGATGTGAGCGTATGCAAAACGCGTGATGTCGGCGCGCGCTGCTCAACAGTAGAATGAAATGAAGGACGGAGACGCAATTCACCATATTCTCTGCAAGTGCCAGTGAGTCAGTTCGTGAAATATGGCTAGAAGAAATCACCTGGACGACTTCACACGTGGAAGAATAATCGGAAAGCTGGAGGAGGGTCGTACTGTCACCAGTGTAGCTGCAGAGGTCGGAATCAACAAAAGTGTCGTTTCGCGCGCTTGGAAAGCGTTCCAAACCACAGGTACAGCTGTTAGAAAGGTTGGTGTGGCCACCCGAGGATGACAACTGCAGGGGATGACCGATATATCATCCTGCAGGCGAAAAAAGTTCGACAGCAGTCAGCAAGCGCCATTGCTCAGAAACTCTGTACAGCAACAGGTCGACAAGTGTAGCGGTTTACTGTGGCCAGACGCCTTCACAAAGGGGCCTGTTCACCCGCCGTCCTGAACGCTGCCTCCCGTTGAAAGATGGCCACCAAAGCCACCGTTTACAGTGGGCCAGAGAGCACAAAAACTGGACAACTGATCAATGGAGTCGTGTTCTTTTACGGATGAGAGTCGGTTCAGAACCAGAAGCGATTCTCAACGCGTTTTGATTTGGAGAGAGATCGGGACCCGGTTTTATCCCAGTAACATCAAGGAAAGACATCGTTACGGTGGTCCTGGAGTTCTTGTCTGCTGGCATTATGCTGAACGGCGGAACTGAGCTTTACATTTTCGACAGAGGGTCTGTAACCGGGATCGCTATTGTGAGGAGGTACTTCTTCCCATGTGCATTTTTTTCCGAGGTGCCATTGGCCCAGACTTCATTTTTTATGGATGACAAAGCACTGCCACATCGCACTCTTGCTGTTGAGGAGCTGCTGAAAGTGAAGATATCACTCGAATGGATTGGCCAGCGTGCTCCCAGATTTAAATCCCATCGAACATGTGTGGATGCTTTGGGGAGACGTATTGCCACACGCTCACATCATCCGAGTACAACCAACAACTCAAACAGATGTTGATTGAGGAATGGGCACTCCTACCTCAAGAAATGTTGCACCAGCTGGTTCTGAGTATGCGGAGACGGTGCAAAGCAACCATTGTAGTCAGGAGGGCATATACCATATTAAGGAACATCTGCTTGTTGTTCTTCCTATTGGGTAGACAATCATGAGTCACGATACTATGCGTTCAATAAAGCTTGTTTTTGTTCGATTCCATACCGTATGCGTTTGTATTCCTTTTCAGCGCCGATGCTTTCGTCATCCTTACGTACATAATACTCTCCCTCATTTCAGAATTTCATGTCTCTCACATGATTTTTCGTGAAGTTATGGCAATAAACCCACCTGTTGCTTAAGTTTTGCACACCAGTGTATATAGGGTATATATATGATAAGTTATTTAAAAAGATAACTTAAGTATATATATCCTCTACTATTACGTTTCTCGTTAAAAGATGAGGTGAATTTTCATAACTTAAAAAGTTTTTAAAAACCAATATAAGGAATTACTTCATAAGTAAGTAGAGTTACTGGAACTCTCTTTCTGTGTGATTGCGTTCAGAATTTGGGTTTAAATTGTGCTACTTTAATTTTTTTGACCCTGGCTGTGACTTCTCAATGATTTTGATTGTTTGAAGTAATTTTCATAACACAAAAATTTTATCACTAAAATGTTAAAGAAGACATTCACTATGAAATTTCCATACCTGTCTCTCAAACAATTTGTGTCATCCTTTGAAATTTAGAATCAAAAATTAACTTTTTCACCACGTGTTTTAAAATTTTTAAGCAAGGGACATTTTACACACAACGTTTCCTTCGTGGGGGAAAAAATCCTTCGCTTTTGAAAATATCTTTCAAATGCATCCCTTTTTTTTTTAAACATTCATTTCTGCAACCGAAAGAAAAAAAAATCTGGCGTTTGTTTTTCTCGTATCCACATTTTCTTTTCTTTTCTTAACTGCAGAAAGCGAGGGAAAAAAAGGGCTTCATAAATAAAAAGAATGAAACCAAATTACTCTCCAGGGAAGTATGAAAAATTTAAAACTAAGGAAGCAGTTCTGTTGCAAGATATTTACAAGCAAAAATGAAGAAAAGAAAATTCTCTGCAAAGAAAGAAAGCTCCTTCTAGATAAAAATTTCTCAGATTTTCGATTAAAAACATTCTTATAGAATGTGTTGGGCCTTTTTTTTTCTCCAGTGAAGTCAAAACCTATATAAGATGATTTAGAACACACTTTACGCATACTGATATTTATTTCTAAAGTTTAATCACGTTTTTATTAATATTCATCTCATTTTCTCTTTTCAACAAAGTTAATTTAAAGTAATAATTTTAGAGAAACTTTTGTATGTATTAAGTACTCCATATATTATCATGAGAAATATTTTTATGAACACATTAAATAAAACTAAATACAAGGAAGTGCTACACAGATTCTAAATCTTTGATCAAATGATGTTATTAAATAAATTAAACTTTTGATAGTTATTATTCAGTTATAGCAGAGAGGATATTCAGACTAATAATAAAATTATGAAAAGATGGTTTTATAAAGAGAAATATATTACTGCAAATATTTTGAACTTAAAAATAATATGGTCCATACATCATTTTTTGCAGGTAGAAAGATGATGGACATTAGTTTGATTGACTCGTAACTGAATCAATTTGATTGGCTCATAACTGATTCAATTATGGGCATATGAATCGCGAATGATCCATACAAATTAGTATCAACCCTTTCGTGGGCAAAAAGCTAAAATACACTTTTCTGTGATAAAGTGATTGATAAATGTAATGTTCTCATTCTCTATAAATATTATTTTGTAACAAAAAAAAAAATCTAATCAGGGGTTTTGTTCCTGGGTGGTGGCTAGACGTTATAGCCACTGCGCACTTAAGACATTTAACTTAATTTTCAGGACAGAAATAATCATATTACAATAAACTTTTCATGAAAAATTAGCATTTATGCTAATAACTATTTCAATAACAATTAAATACAAAGTACAAGTGTAATAAAATCACAATAGAATAATTGTACAATTTAGAATACTTACTAAAATATACATTGAAATTTGTATATATCCATGTTTTTATATTTCATTTAATTTTAGTATAAAAAGTCAGAAATAAGGTAATATTTTGGAGGATTAAAATTAGTTATTTCACAAATTCGATGACCTATTTACTACTGTGAAACTTTTCAAAGCAAGTAGGACCATTTGCTTGAAGGCACAGTGGTACGCACAGAAATGCTATGATGAAAGATTTTCGAACCCAAGAATTTCGTACCACATATTATAAACAAAGTTTGTTAAGATTTCCTACCCCTAACATTCTCACGTGATTCTAAGTGCTCTCTCTCTCAAGTGGTGGAAGAGTGAAAATTTCAAGGTCATTTTTCTGTTCTATATGGGCAGGGGAAGACTCTATGGGGGCAGACCTCTATCCACAAATAATAGCTTTCCAAAAACCTAAACAAAACTTTTTTTATTTAGTTGCACATTTGCTTAATTCATTCAGGTGATAGAAAAGTATACTTAAGACATCTCAAAATTTATTTCACAGGTTCGAAATTTTATTTATAGTAATCAAAATACAATTTATAGATTTACACCGAGAAAAACTGTTTTCAACTACCCATCAGAGTACATGAAATGCAAAAAAAGATATCGTCCTGCCATTTGTATTAATATTTATGCGTTTTAGCTTCAATTAACGCATGTGGATAGACTAAATATCCACAACCCGCTTAGAGAAGAATTCTTTGTTGTGTGGCTAGACCTATTAGCCACTGCCACAGAAAGGGTTAATAAAGTTCGTGCATATTTCAAAGTATAATGTATTAAGCATATATTTCCTTCTGATTTTTTTAAAAAAAAGCTAAGGATGAAACGTAATATCTTATGTGAGAAAATGGCGACGGTTTGAAAATGCAGCTTGGTTTAATAATGCTTAAATTTTTTTTTAAATCTGAAACCAACAGTTTATTGAAAGATTCCCTACAGTTGGACACCAAATAATATATATCGAAAAAGATAAGGCGAAAGAAATCCCAAAACCACTGCCTGCTTCGAATAATTATTTCGAAATCCACTTCCTTGTTATCACTAAGCCTCTTTGACAGTCTAGTGATTTGTTCCAAGACAAAGATTTAAGTAATGATTAGACGGTTCATGTGTTTTCACCATCGCTGATTCCCTACATCCTAATACTCTTTGTTGCTGGAATAAGGTGGATTAAAGTTTGTCATAAAAAGAAAAGAAGAATTAAAGATGAAAGAAGCTTTATTCCATCCAATTTTCGGAACTCTGATTTCGTGGCTTAATTGGTAATCAAACGATATTTGAAGGGAAAAAAAGCAACAATATTCTGGATTTAATCGAAAGGTGTGTAAGGTGGAATAGGTTAATGAATTTTATAGAAATAATTTTATAAATTTATAGAATAAGATTTGTTGGCCTTGTACGTCCAAGATTGCGGGTTTAACCCCTGCCCAAGTCGGTGAATTTTCATAATGCAAAAAATCGACAACGTCCATGTCGTATTGCGACATAGCCATCGTTCGATAGCCGTGTCGTGGGGTTTTCGTGTAAGTTACAGGTGTGAGATTCTCTCGGAATGATGAGACATTCTATAATTCTTAATATGACTTTTATTAAGAATTTAACTTAAATTACTTAGATATCGAACAAACTTATATTAAGTGAGAATAAACCACTACACGTAGTCTTAACTAACTCGGATCGCGCAATTAGATCACTTATCAATATAAATATATTATATCTGCCTAATCTCGTCTCAATAATATACTAGCGTTCAGAATATAAGCTTCCTACCTTGGTTGAATACTCAACGGTTCAATCACTATCAGGTAGGCTGTTGGGCTCGCGTGCAATAGTATGCACCTTGTAGTACTGGCTTGATATCCGTGATGCTTGGTAGGGTCGAATTAATTTCTACCTTTTCCAAACAGAGCTTCTAAATTGCCACCCTTTTTTCACTAAATTTTCTATCCTTTTAAAGGTTATCATATTTGCATCTATGTTCGTTTCACTTTTGGGAGGGTTGGGAAAAGTTTTGCCATTAATCGTGGCCGTCAAAGAACATAGATTTTTGTTAGAAGAAGAACGCGAGAGTGCAGTATGATTATGCGGTATGTAAAACCCCCTTAATATTTTTTGAATTGGGACCTTGGCAAATTTAAATTTCCCTAGTACGGTTTTGAGTCGTCGCCCTCGGGGCCTCTGGGGAGGAAAGGGGCAAAATTGTTTGGAAATTAATACGTAGTAATCCGTTCGGGGGCAAGATGGAAAACCTTTTTCCTGAATAGCTTTCACCCGAAAATCCACCTTCAAAATAGTCCCTTGGTCGACAATGCACTCTACCAGGGTTTATATGTCTTCTGAAAGCACAACTGGAAGCCATTTTACGATACCTTCCGTAAGACTTCCTGCGATGATACTTTCACCTCATCTAACGACAAACAACGGCGTCCCTGTAAATGTTTTTCATTGAAGGAACATGTAAAAGTCAAACGGGCCTAAGTCTTGTGAATAGGAGGGATGTGGGAAACACCAGTGTAATTTTGGCGAGGGAAATCTTTTCCAAGAGATCAAGTGTGGTGGTTGTCAGCGAAGATATCCAGTCGTCGCTCTGCCAGAAAGAAGGCCGTTTCCGACAAATGGATTTCTTTAAACGACGTCTTCCAAAAGTGTGTAGCCACAGCGATTTGTACAAGTGCTTGGAGACGATCTTTCCTAACACATTCTGATAAAAAAAACATCCTTCGCAAAAAAAGTCTTCAAAGAATTTTTTTAAAAGGGAAATTGGGTCCGGGAAAAAAAATTTGAGCTTCCATTTTGGGCGTACGGCACTGCAGTGCCCCCAAATTTGGCAATGGGAAAGGAAGCAAAATTGGGATGATGAAGGAAAAAAATTTTTTGCGCACCGGTATTCTCTCGGGCTTTAAGGACGATTTTCACAGGAGAAATCGTTGACAGTTACACAAGAATTGCAACATCAGCTAATTGAGATTTTGCAATTGGGGAATGACTCTGCAAAAAATTTTGGTGCAGCAGCAATAAAAAACTTGGGGGGGTAGACGACAACAAAGTACCCTTTTTAAAAACGAAGTAAAACTACAACGCTTGGTGTTTTGTGGAAATCTAAACGAGACTGTTTCATTTTTTTAAGGAAAAAGTCGAAAATGACCCCACTTGTCATTTAAACAAAACAGTATCGTCAAAAATTGAAAGATTTTTCCCCGCCCCCTTGTTGGCCTTTTTGGGTCCAGTGATTACAAAAGCCAAAATTTTCCTCCAAGGGTTTTGGGTTTATTAAAATTAAATTGGGGATGATACGTTGCCAAAAAGAAGGAAACTGAGGATTGGAAGCTTTCCCCCGCTGAATTACAGCTTCAAAAATGAAATAGAATTTTGATGGGGGGGTTTCCCTTTACGCCGGGACCCCAAGTCTTTTTGGGTTTTTTCCATGGCTTTTGTGATGCCCTCAGAAGCTGTTTTACGGAGCAGTCATATATTTGCAAATCTCGTTCTGGTTGTGATCAAGCACAAATTAGATTATTAGAAAGAAAAATGGGGTTTCACCATTGAAAAGACCAAACCTCGTTTGGGACATGTCCCGCAGTTTGCTATCAAAACTAATGTCCGGGTGTTGTCAGCTTTAAAAAACACTTATAATGTGTTCCTGTGGAGTGACCCCATGATAGTGCTTTTATTGGATGCAAAGGAAGCCATATCAACAAAAAAAAACTTTTGTTGAAAAATCGTATCGCCACAATTCAAGAACGGGACAGTTGTGCAACAATGGAACCATATCAAATCAATTGATAACCCCGTTGAAAATGCTTTCCAGAGTGACTTGACCCAAAAATAAATTGTTGAACAATGAACTTTGGCTTAGAGGGGTCCGGGATTTCCTCAAAGCTGGATGAGTATCCAGTAAAAAATTTTCCCTGCTGAAGTCATCACAAAGGACATTAACAACGAAAAAAAGTTTTTAGTGACTATAATTTTATTTTAAATATAAATTTTCCTTTTATTTGTGAATTTCTTAATATTTCTAATGACTATTCAAAATTTAAATTTTGGTATACTTAGTTATATTTTAGTTTTTTTAAAAATTTAAAACAAATGAAAGTAAGTGGTCCCCTACAGCCCCGGGGAATTTTGAGAGAAAGTGACCCGTTTTTGATCAAGCAAGTACAGTATGAACATTTTCCCCATGGAGACTATGTAAATCAAACCCAAAAGAAGGTAATGTGGTTACTAATAGAAAATTTAAAAAAAAAATTTTATGCCCTTTTTTTGAAAAAATAAAGGCAATTTGGGGTAGGGTGGTAGAATATCCCAAGGTATATTTTAGTATGACAAAAATTTCCAATAATTTTGCCCAAGAACCATAAACCAACTAGTTTAATTATAGAAATGTAAACCCTAAAAATACCTTTATGTAGGGCCCCAAACTTTATTATTTCTGGGTTAGAAATAAATTTTTGGGCCCAAATTTAAAGGTCGGAATGAGTGTAGAAAAATTGTCCATAAATGTTCTTTTTTGTTTTGCCAAACCTTTGATGAGTGACCAACCATGGGCCCAACTACCAAAAAGGGGAGAATTACCCAAATTTAATTTTTGGGGTAGGAGTGGATTTGTGGGCCATTTTTTCCCAAGATCCAAACCAAAGAAAAGGGGAAATTTCAAAAAAAGGGTTTTTTTTGTGTTTTTTTTTGTTTTGTTTCTAAAGCTTGCCATTTAGAAATTGTTAATGATTTAACAAGTAATGATTTTTTGCAACCCTTTTAAAAAGATTTTTTTTTAGAAGAGGCAAGGGGTGCACAATTGTATTCAGATAATTCCAAAAAATTTTTTTGGCAGTAATTTAGAGTTAAAAAAGATTGGCAAATTTAGCAAAACCTGGGTGAAAATTTGGCTAACTTCTTATCAACTGAAGGTGGAAAATTGGGGGTTTATTCCCCCCCAGAGCACCTAATCATGGAGGGTTTTGTGGGAGGCTTGTGTCAAGTCCATTAAATATCACTTAAAGCGTACAGTTGGTAATCACAAATTAACTTTTTGAAGAATTTTAATTTTTAAATTTAAACAAATTGAGGGAATTTTGAATTCCCGACCGCTATTTCCCACTGTCCTCGATATAGAAAATTTTTATATTTTGACACCTTCCCATTTTTAATTGGGCGTCCCATAACAGCTTTCCCCGAGCCTTGCATAATTTATACAGGGTGATAATTGGTTGAAAAAATTTTGGGAAAAATAACAAAATTTACTCAACAAATTTGGAAAAACCGGCAAAAAAAATTAAAAAATTTTTCCCGACAGGACAGAAAAAAAAGAGTAGTCGACATCAAAAATAAAAACCCGGGAAAATTTAAAAAAATCTATTAATAAGATATGTTTGTTTTCCCCCTTTCCAAAAAAGGGCTGAAAAAAAAAGGGGATTTAAATGAATTTAAATATGTTGTATCTTGTGTAAATTGAGTATTTAGTTAAATCTATTGTGTTTTTTTTTGTTTTTTAAGATTCTAGTGTTTTCCCCTTTATTGGTATTTGTGCATTGCCCTTTGTCTTATTTTTTTCGTTGGTTTATTTTTTTTGATTTGAATCTGTCATCAAGATTTTTTTTAATTTTTCGATTGTGCTGAATGAGACACAACGGGGTTGACGCCGGGGGCGTCGAAAGTTGGGCCATGCGCGCAAGAATGTATCGAAGAAGAAAAATTTTTTATTCGTTGGAGAACCAGCCCAGAGTGTGCGGGTTAGAAAAAAAGCTAGTGTACACAGTCCATTGAGTTTTTATTTCGAGTTTGTTAAATTAAATTTAAATCCTGAGCTATCGCGCGAACATCGTATACATCTTTTTTATATCCGCAGTAAAAGCAAAAAAAAAGCCAGGAACCCGACATTATAGAGAACAAATCATCTTGAATAACACCACCATTGTACTGCAAAAAATTTAGAGAAAGTCCACAGTAGTAACAGTTGAAGCATTAAATACATTCTCAACTTAGTTTAGCTTTGTGGGCGAAAAAACCCCATGATGAGGCATATAATAGACGACACTAGGTTCGTTAGTTTCAAAACTTCCCCTATGTGACCCAGTTCCTCATATTTCAAAATTTTGTACAGCGATAAATTTTCGGTTCTCAAACCCAATCGTCTCCAAAGAGAATTTAATTTTTTTGAGGGCAACATCTTTGTTTCCTAAACTACAGGCTCTTTTTGTGGCATATCACAATGTACCCCCCAGTTTATCTCTATTTGCGTAGAGCAAAATGTTCCTCAAAAATGTCATTTTCCCCTTTTTTAGATAGAATTTTCTACATTTTCAAGCTCCCAAAATTTTTAAGTGTTTCATTTAAATTTATTTTCCTTTTTAATAAAACCAAATGTACTCTGCATTTGTTGGGGAAATCACCCCCACATTATAAACCCGAAGAGTTTTTTGTAAAATTAACTCAAAATTTTACAACCTTATTTGCCCGGTCTTAATGCTCAAAAACTTCAGCACCTAAAAGTACATCAAACACGCTCGGGACATTAAAATTATTATCTGCTAATTTCACATTCATAAAGCTTGCATAAAAATTCCAAAGGGGAGGTTTTTTATCAGCAGTTTTTTAGGAAAAAAAAAAAATCCAAGTTTTTGTAACTTTTATCCCATTATTTATGGCAGCGTTTAAGACATTTAATTGCTAATGAAGCATCTTTTAAACCCGATACCCCATATTAATTTTTCCTTTTAACCTCAATAGCCTCACAATTACGAGAAATAAAACATGTTTCACTCCCCGAATCCAGTAAACAACGCACTTAATTTTATTTCCTGCCTATCTAATAAATAAAAAAGGTGCTTAAAAACTGATTTCCTTTTACCAGTTTGATTACCAAAACGATAAACTTTTTTTGGAATGAACCTGAACCCAAAAAACATTGCCACCGCACACCTGTTTCCACTTGAGAATTGTTTTATTGCTGTCAGTCACAGGCGTCGAAGATCGTTTAAAGCAGTTTTGTTTTGATTAGATGATCACACTGGTCTGGGGTACGGGTTTGGTTTTCTGAACTAAAACCACTGAAGTTAGTTTCGTTTTGATAAAAATAAAAAATGTTATGCTTTTTTAAACAGTTTCTGAAAAGTAGTTAAGTAAATTTTCAACACTGTGTTTCAGGAAGCACAAAAAACATAATTTTTGTTTTTGGACGTAGCTCCCTCTCCTTTAAAACTAAATTTTAAAAAAATGGATAAAAAATTTGGGCAGCTCAGAACAAATTTACAAAATTTTGGGGTGTTTTTTTCAATTGAAACTATAAAGCTTTTATTTTTATTTTCTTCACATTAATAACACTTTTAGAAGCATTCAGAGTTTCCCCGGGTCTTTGAGAAATTCAAGAAGATCAGTAACCCTAGGCAAATTTTTTTTTCTAATTTTTTTTTCCCCCCAAAAGTATTAGGGTCAATTTTTCCCCTAAAAATATAAGCAAAAAAATAGAAGAAAACCCTTCCCCAAAACTTTTTTAAAAAAAATTCAAAGATCCACGCTTTATTTGTAACATAAAATTTAATATTGCTGATGCCGACTGTTAGCACAGGTGCACGCTTAAGAACCGCAAGACCCTAAACCTTTCCTATGATTCGAGTTTTTCAATAAGGAAAAATAAATAATTGAATCCACAAAGATAGGGCTGATTATTCGAAGAGCGTTCCTCTCAAAAACCGATTTTAAAACTGTAACCCAAACCCCATCGGCAAATAAGATTTGAATCGACACTCTTTAAAAATATCTTTTAAAAAAGCCACTCATGTAAGTTCCCCAAAACGTGGGTAAAGTAATTTTTGGGAGACGCACATTAAGATTGTTTCAGACTTTTTAACTGAAAACCCAGACGTTTCGTTTTGTTTTCATTAACAAATTTTGTTAACTTTCTACTTAAAGCTTCCCCTCTAATATTCTTTTATCAATTTCTTCTTTTCGTTAATATACGTTTCAATAATTTTTCCCTGGACAGTTCAAATAATGAATCAAAAGTAGAATTTAAGTCAATTCAAGCACTTTTAAATTTACCTTTTTTAAAACTTCTAAATCACTTAATAAAACACCTTCATCGTCAATTTGTTGTCTTAGTTTAGTTAACTGCGTTTTAAAAAGCTTTTTGCTTATATTTTTAACACATATTGAATAAAAAAAGTTCAACACAAAACTTAAGAAGGGATTTTACCCCCTTCAACGGAATAGAAATTTTGTCGCGTCAATCAGAAACGGAAGTAAAAAGTTTTTTTCTAGTCGTAAGATAAATTATCACAATTTATAGGTTCTTTTTTACGGGCGACGCTGACCAGATGAACAGCGGTTAGTTGAGTTTCGGTTTCAGTTTGAAAACGGTCTCTATTCACACACTTTAGCAATCACACCCTTTTTTACAATTTTGATAATCCAACGGCTTCACAAATCAAATATCCATTAGATCGCTTATTCCGGGGAGACGGGCCAAATGTTCGCGGATAGCTGAGATTTAAAAATTTAATTTAACAAACCGAAAAAAAACCAATGACTGTAGTACACTAGTTTTTTTCTAAACCCGCACACCTGGGCTGGGGGATCCCAAACCGAATACAAAATTTTCTTTTTCGATAAATTTTGCGCGCATGCGCCAACTTCATCAGACGCACGCAGGCGTCAAAATTCAAACCAAGCCATTTTCCACGTTTTGTGAAGTCGAAAATCGTCCCAAAGCGTTTTTTTTCGCTGGATTTCAGCCTTCCAAAAACCCTATGGTATTGGTAAATCTTGATCTCAAAAGATTCACCATACCCATTAACATTTCAATGTTCCAAGGGGTTTACCAAGCGTTGACAGAATTTAATATTCAGCGATGTTCAAGAAAACCCATCTTTCTTACACAGTGGAGCAAAACTAACTAGCTTCGGAAAATAATTACAAGGTCACATTACGTAGACTATTCCAGCCTGGCCAGACAGGGAAGGGTTGAGAGAATCCATTTCAAGTAGTTTAACTTAAGGTACTTGTTTTGTCGTCAGCAATGCCCACATTCCCCGAATGTTTAATTGTACCACTATATTCATATTTTACAAAAAAATGATACCCCCCCGGGT
>BMAV01008350.1:0-13070 GCA_019973955.1 Trichonephila inaurata madagascariensis | reverse complement strand
ATAGACTTCTGTGAAGTGTGGTTTCTGCCAAAATCAGTAGCCGCCATTGTTGGAGATTACCGCTACCACACGCCTCGGCATTGATTCAAAGAGACTTTGGATGTGTTCTTGGAGTATAGCAGACCAAGAAGCTTCCACACGTTGCCAAAGTTGATCTGGTGAGGCAGCTGGGGGTGTAATCTGGGTCAATCGTTGAGCAATTATGGACCACATGTTTCCTATCGGCGAAAGATCCGGAGAGCGAGCCGGCCAGGGAAGCAACTCAGTATGGTGATTGACGAAGAATCTTTGCACAATGCATGCCACGTGTGGTCGCGCATTACCCTGTTGAAATATGGCTGTGGCCAAGCCCTGAATGTAAGGAAGGACAACTGGCTTCAACACCTCGGAGATGTAGAGCTGGCTATTTAAAGTACCAGCAATGCGTACTAGAGGAGTGGGAGAGTGATATCCAATACCGCCCCATACTATAATACCCGGTGCAGGACCAGTGTGGCGGTGCATAACGCAGCTGTTCACCATTCTCTCTGCACGGTGTCTCCAAACTCGAATCCGAACATCGTAGTGTTACAGACAGATGCCTGACTCGTCAGAAAAGACAACTTCATTCCATTCTCCCCCCACATCCTTCTTTCATCGTACCATTGGCGGTGGAGACGTTTGTGGTTCTGCGCCAAGGGTAGACCAAGCAATGGACGTCTTGCGGACAGACCACTCTGCTGTAAACGGCGTCGAATGGTACGCGCAGACACTGAATGATGCGTTACAGACTCAATGTGTTGTGATATGGTTCGTGATGTGACTGAGAGATCCGTCACTGCCCTGCGCACAATTTGCCTTTGTTCACATGAAGTGATGCACTGAGGTGGATGCGATCGACCATGTCGGTCCATCGTACCCTCTTGCATCTAACGGTCACATATCCGCATTAGAGTTGTTTCGTTTCGTCCAACACGACTACGGATTTCCCTAAAAAGTAATCCACAATCTCGGTAGACCACTATCCTTCCTTTGTCGAACTCGGATACTTGATCAAAAGCTGATCGTTTTTTGAAAAAACCACAAGAAAAACACAATTGCTGAACTTGAAATCGTCGAAATCTCCAAGCCTTAAATAGCGTTTGAGGTGGTGCCACAGGCGCGCGTGATATGTGTCTGCGCTGAAATTCTAATCATTTGCATATCTCACCTCCACTAATGCATTATGGAAATTTCATGTTATTTGCCTGCTTCCTTCAGGGTGTTGCATTTACGGTGGCCAGCAGTGTATCTCTTACTTATAGTAATTTAGACCAAGTTACAGCAGAAGGCACATCTACTGTTACTACTGAATTTTCACAGTGATCAGTATTATTTTTGAAGGAGCTGTATCTGATTCCAACACAATGCAACGTGCAAAACAACATCAAGTACCTGTAAGTACAATGATCCCTCATTTGTCCTGTTTGTGGTGCTAAGTATTGTGATGAAAATCAAGGACAGGGATGGATGTAATGTTATGGCTGTTCATCCTGGTTCTGTGACGAATGTGTCGAATTGTGTCCTTCCTCTGAAATGAATGTAGCGTATGATATAAATGAAAGTCCTCATCAAATGTTTGTTTTTTCTTTAAGTTTGTAACAATTTGTGTTAATTTTTCCCCTATTTAATTATTTTTAATTTATAGGAAAGAACTTAGATACTTTTTGTGACTCAATTTGTTCAAAAATAAAGGGGTTTAATTTTATTTCTTATAATTTGCCAAACATGTAATTTATGTAAAAATGCCTTTTGTGTGTGTGGGGGAGGTAAAGGTAGAGATTACAGTTTCTCTTATCTTTTGTATAATATAGCCTGTCCATATTTCCGGCAATTGTGCCCATATTACCTAAAACATTAGGCACACATTTAGTATAATATTAAAAAAATTAACCTGCAAAACGGACAATGTCCATGGCGTTATTTCAGCCAGGAAAATTATTGTAGATAATTTGCCGTGGCACATGCGTAAAATTACACTTGACACCAAACTAGACGAGTACATGTTGCACTGACTGGGGAAAAGATAGTTGAAACAAGAAAATGTAAATTTGAGGAGTACTGGTATGATCACAGCCATATGATCACTTGTGAATGGACCCATCCCCAACAAGTTGATGGCGGTCCTGCAAATGAATTTTACAGCAGAAGCAAGACACCCTTTATATTCCCATAGACCCCAGAACCAATAAACCTCGACTAGTTACTAGTAGTCTGTCCACAATGCATCCGAAGAAAAATTAAAGCAAAATCCTTTAATTTTTTTGGGGCTGGGTGAGGTGCCGGAATACTCGTGTCCACAGACCAGTGATTTCCGGTCCAAAGTTGGGGAGTCGAACCATGCCCCGCCCAAAAACCCGAAAAACCCACTCATAAAATCCTTTTTCCCAGGGTTCTGGAATTTGGGGGAATGCTCAGGTCGGAATTCCTCAAGGCACCATCCAGAATCTCATTGGCTTTGTACGACATGTTGTGTCGTCCTAGGGGAAAAAAAGAAAAATTTCCCGGTATTGTTCTCATTTTTGAATTCATTTAAAAAAAACATAAAATTTTGCTTGTTTCTCCCCAATGATTGTCGTTTCTTAAACTTTTTTTTCCCTTACCTTTTAAATTTTTTCACGTAATATAATGGGATTCCATCTTCAAATGAATAAATACATAAAAAAAAATTTTTTTATTTAAATTTTTAAAAGGCCTTTCCAATCATTTTCCAGTGCAAAAAGAGGTTTTTTTAAAATGGGAAATATTTTTTGAAGAGAGCTTAAACCATTAATATACCAATAAGACATTTTTTGTTAAAGATCAGAACATTATATGGAATCACGTAGAAATTGTTTCAATATCAAATGTTGGTATAAGGAAATCAGGACCAAGAAAGTCAGAGAATGTACTTTTATTTTAACGCAATTCAAAAAAGGATATTTAAACAAAGCAACGCGACATAGTTTTTGGGTAACAAAAAACCCCTTTTTAGAGTTGTAGTGGGGGCCCAAAGAGTTTTTGTAATATTGGGGTATACTGTTAATCCATACTCGTATCATTAGAGACTTTCTTTTCGAATCAGCTTAAAAGGTAAAAAGTGAATTAAAAAAAGAATCAATTTGAAAGAAGGAAAAACAACTAAAATTGTCATTTTGAAACCACACAAACTTTTTCTCTAAGAGGATTCAAAAGTTTTAGATAGGAATGTAAAAGAAAGCCTGAAATGGTTGACTTGACTTTATTTGATTGGAATCATTGAAATATCGGAAAAATAAAGTTTTTTACCTTTTCCCCAATGATTTATTCTTAGATTTTACCCATAGCCTCAGGGAAATTTTTTTCTTTTGGGGTAAAATATTCAACAGCAATGAAAATGTTTTATAAGAGTATTTCAAATAAAATCAATGGCAACAACTACAGGTTTTAATGGGGTTTTTTTGGAATTTTTTTTTCGAGAATTTTGGAAAATATTTAATATATTTTAGCCCTTTTTATAGAAAAGTTTTATTAGTACTCATTCTACTGCAAGTCAAAGCAAAATACAAGCATCTATTAACAATGCATTTTGTTTTAATATTTATTTAACATTCTTATCGACATTCGAACAATGTAATTAGGAATATTCCCTATTATGAGAAGACATTTTTAAAAAAAAATTAATTTTTTTTCGTATAAGATATTATTCTTTGGTAGATCATCATAAAAATATGTGATTCAGATAATAACGTAAAAATTATATTCGATTTTTCAGGATTTCAATAGTTCTCTACAATCATGCATCTTCAAATAGTCTGCATACATTTGATCCTATGCTGAGTTGGGAAAAAATTTTTAAAAAATTTTATTTCTTGGCTTTGCTTTTTTTTGTTATCAATTAACTAATTTTATTCGAAACATTTCCTTTTAAATTTTACTTCAAAACCATTTTAAAAAAATTTTCAATTTTCCCCCTTTAAAAAACTTTTAAAAGAATTCCATTTGAATTTTTATATTTTTTTCATTTTGATGTTCCAGATTAAAAGTTTATAGATTGGAGCATAATAATAATATATGAAAAAAATTTTCAACCCTCCAATTGAGTTTAAAAACGAATAAAATAGGGTTGCAACTTTAAAAATCCCAATTTTAAAAAAAAATTTTGTTATTTTTTTTTGGAAAAATTTTTCTTTAAAACGGAAAAAATTTTTTAAAGCGAAAAAATATAAAAATTAAAATTTAAAAAAAAATTTTACCGTAAAACCCGGCGTATAACGCGCACCCTTTAACACAAAAAATTTGGGTCAAAAATTTTGGGCAAGGGGGGTTTGTTTCCCCGGGGATAAAAACGGGGAGCTTTAAAAAAAAAAAAAAAGAGATGAGCATAAAAAATATATTTTTCCCCAAAATTGAAATTTCATTATTTAAAAAGGAAAAAATTTCCTATATGAACTAAGAGCGTTTTTAGTTCTAGATGTTGGGTTCATTTTTCAAAAGGGGTTAAAAACTTCGAAAAAAGCGACCCCTTTCCAAAAAATAAGAGCATTTTGGGATAATTAAATTTCAAATTTCCCTTTTTAAAAAAAAAGGGGGGGCGTTATACGGCGAATATAACTAAAAAAATTTTTTTAAAAAAATAGCTTGAATGTATGGATGCGGTTTTAAAAATCGGTGCGCGTTATACGCCAGATTTTACGGTATATATATTAGGCTAAAGGTGTGTAAAAAAAACACCTTTCACTCAAAGTATTGCTCATTACTAGAGAGTACTTCCTCCTATCTTTATGGCAGTATATGAATTAGATGTAGGATAAACGATACGTTTTTTGTGGTTTTCAAAGAATCCGCCCATTTTTCGGTTCCTTCATAAAAAAAAGAAGCGCTGCTCATCCAAGCCATGTGCTATCGAACGGAATAAGTGATAATTTAGGGGCAATTTTGGGGGAAAAAAAGGGGGGGGGGAATTTTATTTAAGTAAGGTTTCCCCGGGGGGTTTTTTTTGATTTTTTTAACTTTGGGGGATGTTATTAAAAAAAATGACTTTGCCGGCTCCCTTTCCCATATAGCGGTTTTTTTTTCTTTTTGGGTTTTGGCCCTTAAAAAGCATCAATGGAAGTCAATCTGCGTGTCTCACAATAAACTTCGTAGGTCCTTTCTTAAAGTAATGAAAAGATTGGATCAAAAATTCAGGGGATAATAAATCCACCCAGTTTTTAAATGGCTCAAAATTTATTTTGAGATTTCAGCCACACACAAACAAAAAAAAACAAAAATACAAAACTAATTAAACATTTAAATTTGATTAGCCAACAACCCCTTTTGTTTTATCCCCGCCTACGTGATTTTCTAATCCCCTTTATTCCAACCCTCTTGTAATCCTTTCCCTCCTGTGTCGTTGTTAAACCCCGTCTGATTTTGATGGCCGCGCCACCTATAAAGTTTTACAAGTCAGGCGAATCTTACACTCACTAAATGCAGAGGAGAAGCTTCGTACCCGGATATTTGGTTTTGTGACTGATGTTGATGCATGACCGGAATTGCCGTACGATTTTTAAAACGCTTTGATTATCATTAAGTTTTTACTTTTTTTCGCCAGTCCATGCGGGCAAAAAAACCCTTTCTTTCTTTCCGTTAAAAAAAGTAAATTCACTAGTGAGCATCAACGCATCTCGGTTTCAATTCATACGGCACCCAACATCCTTGTTTCTGGATCATTAGTAACACTTTCAAACGTTTCGAAACTTTTGCAGCTATCGTCTGACATGGGTCTTGATCCAGCAATTCCTCCAATTCTTTGTCTTCAAACTTTTCTGGTGCGTCAGAGCGTTCTTTATCCTCAAATTCAAAACGTTATTTTAAAAGCGTCAAAACCAGTCTATGCAAGTAGTTTCCAACCGATCATTTTCCCCTTAAGCCTCAACAAGAATCCTATGCACTTCAACAGCAGATTTCTTTTGAAAAAAAGTAGTGCTATAAAATGACCTGCAAATATACTTTATTTGGCACAAAACGAGACATTTTTAGAACCATTTTCCATTTAAATTTTTGGGGAAATGAACACCCAAAATTTTCCGCAGGTGCATTTACCATTTTGAAATTACATAAAGTATTTCCCCCAATTAGGAGAGAACATGGATTTATTTAACTAAATTACTACGCAAACATTTCTTCTGATATCTAACGTATAACAAAGCATCCATAGTCTAAAGTGTAGCAGAAAAAGAAGAAACATTCACATGCAAATTAACTTTCATGATGTCAAAAACCGGAGAAAGGATATAAGAGCAGAAATCAGGATTTAGTAGAAGCTGTTGTTTTTTGTAGTCTCTATGGTGAAATTAAAACTTTCGGTTGCTCTCTTGAAAAAAGGTGTCTAGAATATATGTCATGCCAACGTAATCTACCGGAATCCACAGTTTGGTGTATTATAAGAAGACAGGAATTCGGACAAGCACAAACAATTGCAGCACATGCTGTTGGAGTGGCAAGAAGTGTCTTTGCAAGGCTGTGGAATCTATTCGAAGAAACAGGACATGTTCAATGTCAGCTAGGATAAGGTCGTTCACGTGTTACCACAGAAAATATTGACTGATATATCATGCAACAGCTCGTCGATACAAAACAACCAATGCAGCACTGATTCAAAGAGAATTTCTTTTGGCAACAGATCGTAAGGTCTCAATCTAAACAATCCAAAAAAGGCTTCATGCAGGTTGTCTGTATGCACGTAGGCCAATGGTATGTATTTCATTGACAGGAAGACACCTTGCCGTCTGAAGAAAGTGGGCTTCTGACTATCGAGATTGAATGCAAAATTATTGGAGTCAAGTGATGTTTACAGATGAGTCTTGATTCAGTTTAGAGTGTGACGCCAGATGTGTTTTGGTACCGCGAGAAAGGGATGCTCAAAATAACCTTATATACACTGCAGCCATTGCTAACTTCTTTCTTTAAATGCGTAATAATACAAAATTTCATACAACTCGTCTTAGGAAGAACTTCCTTGAAGAGGAAACAATGCCGCGTATGAAGAAATCTCTTGATCTAAATCTGATTGAGCGTGTTTGGGACACATTTGGATGACGTGTTGCTGCAAGATCAAGGCCTCCAAACACTGTCTAAAACGTGGAGATTGCACTTCATCAGGGGAGTAGAGCAGTTCTCCTCAAAATTTCATTGATAACCTTATTGCATCCATGTGAAACGGGTGTGGGACAGTCTTTGCGGTTCAAGATGACCACACGTCATATGAAACATCGCGTATCATTCCCAAACAAGTATTTTTTTTGTCATTTACATGTAACCAAATCATTGTCCGGCAGCACTATTTCCATGTCCTTTATACCAGTGTTTCTCAAACTGTGAGGCGTGCCCCCCTGGGGGGCGCGATAACCCTTCAAGGGGGGCGCGAGCATATCGAAAATAAAAGGTTAAAAAAAATAATTTACTGGAATGAAAACAAAATACTTTTCTATATAAAAAAATACAGATTTACATTGATATGATTAATATATATCATCTGGTGAAAAAAGGTCATCAAAAATAAAAGATTCTACTTTGAACGCTCATTAGCTATCTTTGATCCTATAACCAAATAAAAAAAATATTTTGTTTGCTTTGCTCCTACGATGAGAGATTTTTTATTACGTTTCTTTTAACTTAAAATATTACTTTTGCTGGCTATCGAAATTACTGGTATGGATACCTGCATCCCTTTTTTTTTAGGGAAGTTGTAAATTATATAATTATGTTGCGCTTTTTTTTCACAATGTGAAAGAGTTTTTTTATACATGGATAAGCATATTGAGCACTTTGAAGGATTAATTGGCCAAGATTTATTTTTTATGAGTATACTGAAACATATAATGCAAAATCGTTAATTCTGGGAAAACTGTTTATTTGTTTACCAATGACCTTGACAGAGAATCCTCTAATATGACAGTCTTAATGGGAGCTAAAATGAATTGATAACATATCTCCTTTTTTGGAGTGGCAAACGTTTTTAGAATCTTAAGGTACTTGTTTAACCGAGTTCTCGGCACGACCACTATTTTTCAAAATATTTTCTTAAAAATGCTGCTTTTTCCCTCCTATGAATAACTTAGTGGTTTTAATTGTGATGTTGTACGATGATTATGGTTTATAAATGCAAATGAGCTGAATCTAAAAAAGAATTGGGCATCTGTGATCTCTGAAAGGAAATTGAAGCTGATCAAAACAAGGAAACACTTGCTGAAATAATGCATATTAATCATGTTAGCGAAAGTAAATTTGAGAAAAGCAATAAACAAGAAACGAAAGGAAAATTTTCAATAGCTACATTAAGAACATTATCAAGAAAATATGAAGCCATAATTGTAACGCAAAATGCACTTCACCCTATCAAAAAGACACAAGCAAGTAAAAGTTCAACAGGATATTTGTCGATCATCAAAGGATATTAAAATTACAAAAACGAGAACAAAATGTGACAGTTTTGCTTGCAAATAGCTTTCCTGTAATGTTAGCAAAAAGTGTCTGTGATTTGTGTCCTTTATTAAGGTCACGCACATTTGGAACAATTTAGTTCAGTTTTATTGAATATTTTCTCAAATTATGAAAGACAAATAGAAAAATCCTTGAAATAGGTAAGTATATTTTCTCTTAGTTAAATTATTCACTGAAATTGTGATTTTTATCATGTATATTGAAAATAATTATAAAAAAAAAGAATTGGGGTGCATCACTCCCCGTGACCATTAACGTTAGTATCGAGTGCACACCTGATCCCAGGCTTTCTAGCTTTAAATATTAAAAAAAAAACTCAATTGTTATTCATTAGAATTTTATATTCTTTTTTTATTACTTAACATTTATTCTAAATGCTAATTCTGCGAGGCTTAAAACTACAGTTCATTCAAAACCGTTTATAATATGAGTATTTATTTCAATAAATCATTTTACATTTTGTATACATTGTCATGCACTTGGTTTTACTCTCCTTACAATTAAGCTATTATATCAAGAATAATATATTATCATTTTTTAAAAAAATAAACTCGTGTTAAGAGTGGGTACTTCAGCCAGTATAAGAACAAGTTATAAATAATTATCAGTGACTTCCATGGGCTTGTCTTGCAGAGCAAAGTTTTCAAAGGAAGGCTAAAAATTAGAAATTGACACTTAGAGTTATTTTTTGATATTTAGCTCAGATCTATATTTTGTCTTCAAAGTAGCCATCGCAGAAAATCCGGATTCACAAAGGTATGATGTTAAAGATGGTAATAGTATACGAAATGCTTTTGTTTTCAGTGCAGAAAATTCAGCATCCACCTCTATTCAGAATTCAAAGAGTGATTTATTACAAAATTGCCCTTTAATTTCGTCATTGGATGTGAAATCTATGAAGATCTCTTTTTCGGCAGTTGAGAGCCCTTCTGAAGTATTTTGAAATGGATCCCTAACCCATTCGTAACTTACTATCAATTTGCCCTCGTCTATGTACTTGTTGATGCTTTATTATCGTCGAATGCTCGCTGTGATTTAAAAATATATCTATGATTTTGTTATAATCCACTGCCGTAAATACTTAATACCATGAATTACAATTAACGCGTGAATTATGAAATGTACATTCAAGAGAGATTCGGTAGCTAATCGATTCAGCCAAGACTGACTAGAATTGTACGAGGTACAGCATTTTTACATGTTTTGTGCAGACGTCTGAGGTTGCCTAGACTCACATGAACGTTCGCGAGAATGCCAGATGTAATGGATATGATAAAGAGAAACACATAGATTAGGCTATTTTTTAATGACATTTGTACTTTTAGAAATGGATCTTGAAGGAAATAAATCTTTAATTAAATATTATTTCTCAATCTGTTTCAATTTAAAAATTAGAGGAAAAGATGCAGTACACAAAAACAAAGCAAAACACAAAAGTTTCATTTTATTACAATAAAAACTGACCGAGTTATGCCTATATAAAGTTGAAGCATCTGAATTGCTTAGAAAAGAAGGTCGTATACAAATTTTGTTCAGAGAACGGTAATTCGCTATCTACAGAAAGATCGAAAGAAAAACATCATAGATTGATAATTGGTATTGCTATATGGCCAACAATAAAAGTTAAATTAAGGAAATAAAACTTGTACCGAAAAGATTTGAACAGCTTGTTTAAACAAATAGTAGCAAAAGAATGCATGATTTGCCGTTCAAATTATAGCATAATGTGGAATGATGTTCCAATCATGTGTGTGTGTGAATCAGGGGCTTTATTATATCAGAATGACCAAATTAAAATAATGTTCAAAATGACTACCTTCCGCAGAAATGCAGTACCAAACCCGCGTCAGAAACTCCGCCTGTAGCTTCTGTAACCTCTTGACCTCTGAAGCCGATTATTTGAGTGTCAAATGTCTGCGCGAAAAATGTACATGGCTGCGCAGATTTGTGTGCGGGGGCACAATCATGCTGGTACCACATGCGTGACAAATCCCGTAAGGAAACTTCATCTTCTAAAAAATCAGCTAACGGTCCAGATAAAATTTCCGTGTATGATTCTGATGTTAAAGATCCATCGAAATATATTGGGCCAATTAAGGTGCTCTTCCATATTCCGCACCACACATTCACCGACCAACTCACTTGGTGGCGATTCGGTCGTATTAGATGTGGGTATTCGAGGGACCAGTAATGCCTATTCTGTGTATTAATAGTGCCTTGCCTCGAGAACCAGCATTCACCCGACCACAAAACTTCAGACACGAAATTGCAAAAATCAAAGCGACGCTTCTGGTCTCCGGGCATTAGTTCCTGCGCCAGGACTGGACAATAAGGATATGCACCGTACGTATATAATATGTTCTATACCGTCGATTTTGAGTAGGAACAAGCCTTGCTAATATCGCGGACACTACTTTCAGGATGAGCTAGGGCATATCCTAGAACATCCTCAGCGGGTATCCGCTGAAGGTGTGGCACGAGATAAGGTAATACGTCTATGATAACTCCCAGTTTTATACAAGCGTTGAACAGCACGGGCAATTGTACAATAAGATGGATGTCTTCGACTGGGAAATTTAATGGCATAAAGTCTTGCCGCCTCTCTCTTATTTCGATTATACTGCCCATACAACATTACCATTTCACAGTATTCTTCATTTGTATACATCTCGTTCTCCCGTACTAGAATCCGTAATATTAGAATACGACTGTATCCAATTGCAAACGACTACACAACAGATTTTTAATGTTCACCATGATCAGTACCGCAGCAAATCAGTCTGAAGCCACAGCAAATAAACCTATTTTTTTTTTGGAACTGCTTTTGAAATATTTTCTTACTCCAAAATATTTTATTTTGTCTATGTTTTACATCTACACATAATAAATTTTATTTCTTAAGTACTCAATTATTGTAATATTAACTTTAAATTTAAAAGTGATTTACATAAGAGTAACGTGCAAGAGCCAAAGTTTCCTGGCAAAGTTCCAATTAATTTCACTTTGGAGACTTACCCTTACTAGCTTCTTGAAAATTGCCCAGAAATTGCATGAAATGTATAATTTTTAACGTTCCATAACTCGGCCAGTTTTTATAGCAATAAAATGAAACTTTTTCTGTTTACTTTGCTTTTGTGTACTGCATCTTTTCCTAAATATAAGTGATAGGACCTGGGGACCGTATAAAAATTTAATTTTTGTATTTTTTTTCTAAATTGGTTTTTTGGTTCGAAAAGCACGTAAAAACATTGTTTATTTTTTTTTAAACATTTTTCAAATTGGAAGTGCATGTCTAAACTGAACTGTTCGGGAATTAGCTATTGGGTCACTTTAAGGCTGGACACACTGTATATTTATAAGAAAGAGAAATTTCAGGGGAGTTCGAGAGAGATTTTGTTACACAACCTAATTAATTTTTAAATTAAATGTTAATTTTTTTTTGTATAACAAAATTGCGCATACTCTGCATGTTAAAGATTATTCTTGAAGAGAATGATTTCATGTTGCGTGTAAATAGTTCGATGCCTGTAAAATTTATAGATATATGTCTTTGGTTCAACAATCAGTAGGTTATATTACACCAGTAAATCTTGGAGGTTTAAATTAATAAATAAGTTAGAAAGAATTCTATTGCAGAATATCAAATGTATTTAATTTTTCATTGTAAAATTTAAAAACGTTTTCAAGAACTCGTCTATTAAAAAAAAGGCCTCAAAATTAGTGGTGCAATAGTTCTAAAGACTTTCCCTTTTAGTCCCTTAATTGATCTTTTACAAAATTCATTTGAGTTAAAAAAAAATTAATCTATTCAATGATTGTATGTTTTTTAAAAAAGGATACCAACTCAAATATTTATTAGGGGAATGAAAGGAAATTGTCGGGTTTTTTTCCTAGGGAAAAATAGATACTAGTGAAATAGAGATAAAAAAATAAACAAAAAAAAGAGTGAGGAGTGAGGGATTTTTTGGGGCAAGAGCCAATTTTTGGGTATACAAACAGAAGAAATAGATATTTTTTACAAATGATGATCCCGCATATAACAAAAGGGGGGCGCTGCTTTTCCCTTCGAGAAAACATTACAGACGAAAACCGACCTTTTCTCCAGGAAGTACAACATGCCTTACTCGGGGTTTAACCGCCCTGGGTACAAGCCGAGGGTCAATAAATAAGGTAAAGTGATTATTTTCGTGACTTTATTTTCTTTAGGTGATTATTTTTTTTAGGCATTTTTTTCAAAAAAGTAGATTTTTAAAGAATAACTTTCACTGATTTTAATATTATTCGACCATGTTGTAATACACTGAAGTGCCACTGAATTGGAAACAGCAAGGGCTATGCAAATTGTGTAACGCTGCGTATCATTTATGCTCGGGGAAAGGGGTGTGGAATGAGATACACCCTTTCGTGGTTATTTTGAATTAGTTTTGGAATTGGCAGTTTAAAAAACTCCTGTTTTGAGCCTTCATCGCGGACAAATCAGGGGGCGACCATGACATTTCCGAAATTTCAGATAGCTAGGGTTTTTAAGATCAAAAAACAAGAGTTCCAAGAATACATGGATGGTGGACAAAAATTAGCGATCGGGGGAAAAAACAAAGGACGCCTTA
>BMAV01008349.1:0-54294 GCA_019973955.1 Trichonephila inaurata madagascariensis | reverse complement strand
ATAACTATGAAAATGTAAAACTTAAATTAGGTATAAATTCAATGCTCAGTCTGATGACGATACTTAATCAAGGTATCAAGTATGCAAATAGTGCAAGGTGTTTAAAAATGGCCATGAAGAAGTTGAAAATTCAACCTATAATCATCAACCAAAAACAAGTCTAATTGGTGTGAAAATTTGATAAATATGGCATTAGTCTTGATGATTGATGAATAACATTTAACAAGAACAGGGTTAAAGTGAACAATTGATTACTAAGCATAAGTTTCAATTTTGCAAACTCTCAGCAAGATAGGTGTAATTTTTTTTTTAATGCAAATCAAAAGGTAGAAAAAACAGACATTTGTCAAAGACATTTGAATTGCTATGAAACAGATGTATATTTGACACCAATTTTAACTTGTGATGAAAGATGAATGGCTTTAACACCTAGAGACAAAGAAATCCAGTGTGAAATGCAGGGGTGTAGCTACCATCATATCAGCTGTATCAATGATACAAGGCCCTGAAGCTACAGGGGTGATGAAATGTGTAAGCAATTAAGGGGCACCAAAAAAGAGCTTTCAAGGAATTTTGATACAGGGCCCACTAAGGACTAGCTTTGCCAGTGATGAAATGGCAGACACAAAATGAAACCATTTCATTAAAAGCTAACAAAGTTTTCACTGATGCTTTTTTGAAATCACAGGGTATTGTTTGCCTCTATTTTCTTTGCTATTAACATAATTTAAAGCAGTGTATTACTGTGAACTTTTGGAGAAAGTTGAAGCAGCATATTGACCAAAAGATACTTCATTGAGATACACAATATTCTTCAAAATAATGCATGACCTTAAAGATAGTGTATGACAAATAAATTTAAGAAATTTCAATAAACAACACTCGAATATCTACCTTAAATAATGCAGACTCAGCATTTCAGAGAATTTTTTTTGACTCCTCAAAGACACATTAAGAGGAGAAAATTTTTTGCCAAACAATGAAATAGATGTATAAATGAAATTAATACAGTACAAACGTAGGAATTTTTAAGAAAGGAAACTTCTAATATGTGGAGCAAACATGTGCAAATTTTAAAGGAAGTTATATACAGAACAATAACATAAATGCAGTTGTGTAAAAAAAATTTTCCAGAAATAACTTTTTAAATATCTCATTTATTTTAGATCCATCCTTATATTATACTACTTGTTTCTTATATTAAATTTGTATAAAAGACTGACCATAAGAAAAATAACATTATCAATAAAGTGGAACTCAAAAAGTCCATATTTAATTTTATAACTGGATTTATTTTCAAATTCATATCTAGAACCGCTTAACGAAATTACAACAATGACATATGAGGGTTGGGGCATAAGTCATGGTAACTATTTTTTTTCTTGTAGATATGTGAACGGATCACAAACGTATATGTGTCGTGTGAAAGTTCTGCAGGCATAGTGTGTATGCAGAACATCAGATGGCTCTGTGATAGCTGGTAGTAGCTCAACAAGGGCTGGGAAATCAGCCAGTTGGTGAGTGTCATGCTAGATGGAAGTAGCCAGTGTTGAGCAGCGTGCTTACATCAAAATAGACGTTCTCTGATAGAGAAATGCGATGGAATGTTACAGTGAATTAGTGGAAGCCCTAGGGAATAATGCCCTACCATACTGTACAGTAGCACGGTGGATAGGAAAATTTTAGCAAAGATGTGTGTCAACCAGTGATGAGCAACGTTTGGGATGACCGGTCAGTGAGCGGACCGACTTGGCATGTGCCATCATCGAGCAGCTCATGAATTACATTAAGGGTCCATAGGCCTAGGTTTGTCACGTCAACTTTAAGTGTACTGTATTGTCATTCTTTTGCACCGTGAAGGCCATATTGCCCTGTATATATACTACCATAATAAATTAGTGAGTTACGACATTTCAGTGCTATTCATTGTCCACACATGTATTCATTGTAATACCTTGAACTTTCGTCTGTATATATCACATTTTCCAACCGGACTGGTATCTTCAAGAAAAAAAAATAGTTGTCGTGACTTTTGCCCTAGCCCTCGTATTTTAAACACAATTCATTTTACTTGAAAGTCACTTATGGTACACTCCAACTTAAATTACTATTATTTTAAATATCATCAAAATGATTTTATAAAAAACTATCCTGAAATACATACACATTGTTTACACTTTATTCTTAATTACTATGCTTTATGTCTTATATTAGCAACTAAGAAGTAAATTAGTTATATAGAAATATGATACAAAAATTACAGAATTAATGAATTGCTACAATCGATATTCATAACAATAAGAATCTTATTTAATTACATTAATTTATAGAGAATATCGTAGAAACATTATCAAGAAGAGAAGTTATGTTATATAAATTATAATACTTACTTGCTTCCACTCGTTAACACAAAATATTCTATAAGAATCATTGCCATATTTTCCAATTCCATGCAATTGAATTGGATATTTCCAATTTTTGTTAAGATATTCATCTATATAAACGATAAATAAATGTTTGTTAATATTGTTTTCAAAACAAAATTTAAATAATTTGTTAAGTATATACCTTTATATATTAGAAATTAAATATCATTTAAAATATTCTTCCGGATAATTTAATATCCAGTTAATTTTGAATCAATACTTAATAAACTGTAAAGTGAAAAACAAAATTAACTCATAAACTATTTAACAAATATTTTTGAGGTAATTACTAATCTCTTAAAAATGAATAAATCTAATTTTTTTGGGAAGTTAATTATTGTCATTAAAAAAATAAATTGAAAATAGAAAAATATTTCAACAGAAAAAAAAAATCGTAATTGTGGAAAGTTCCAAAACAAGGATAATATAAGGATAAGAAAAGTCATTAATATCTTCAATGGATAAAATGTAATTAACATCATGTTTTATAATTAAAATAGTTATTGTGAAATATATTTATTATAAGTATGCCAGCTGGAAAAGCTTATAAGAGACTTGGAATTCATCATGCTGATTATTCTCTGCAGAGAACAATCAAACAGCTGGCTTTTGGGGATGATATTGATATTTCGAGCTATAATTGATTCTCTTATGTGCAGGTTCTTAATTAAGTAAAGATATACTACGAATCATAGAAAATTATGTTTATTTAAATTATTGCTATTTCATTTTGGATCAAGACAAAAAAGGCACACTTTGTTGTCCTTGAGTGAGGAGGAGCGAGGGAGACTGAAAAGAATTATCTTAGATTTACATTGTGTTTTTAGTGAATTTTTCGACCGACCCCACTGCTGATTTCTTCGTGCACCACCTTTTAAGCTGAGGCGTGTCACTTCGAAGTGTTCCAATGAGACCTTTCATATGCATTAACGTTCTAATGGGTTGAAGACTCCGTGCAATGATACAAAGCAAATGTTTAAGGGCACATTGACCCCTTGTGTGTGTGTGTGTTATTCTTAAATTTTCCCTTTCTGCGGAATTCCCATTTCTGTCAACAAAAGTCAATGTAAAAATTACCAATTTTAAGGGGCCTTATATAGATATCATTGGGCGCACTAAATTGGCAGTTGTCGACGCATTTGTCTCGCTTGAGAAAGCAGAAACGAAGTTGGGCCTGACCATCAATGAGGAAATAGAACTGTCGATATGTCCCTCCCTAAAGATAAAGATAATAATTATACTTTTGAGACTATATGAACTAATTTAAATATCTAGAAACGTTTATTTCAAGCAGCGATGACATAAAAATCGAAATAAAAAATAGGTTAATTATGGTTAATATATGTTTCTATGACCTTAGAAATAAACTAAAATCAAAATTAATCAGTTAAAAACTTAAATAAATCTTTACAAAACTTTGATAAGGCCCATTGCCCTTTAAAAAATGACTGCTGAATCTTCAACAAAGCAGAAACGCACATGCTGTCAGGGCCGCTTTTCCGCGTAGGCAAGTGCCAAAGATGCAAAAAGTTTCATGGAGAAAAAAGAGAAAAAATTAAAATTACTGCGGATGAATCATACACACTGCCTAGCGAGTCATAAGAGAAGCATTTTTGCCCTATGAGAGTAAAGACTGAAATGAGATTTGCTATGGATAAAGAAGAGCCTAAACAGTTTGATGCTGTTATGCATATTACGTTATCCTTTTTGCAAATAAATAACTTGTTACGCTAGCTGCGTATCTGGTTCTTGCAGTTGAATAAGGCAAAATACCCTTAAAAATCAAAACATTAAAATACTCCTGATTCTAAGAGTGATAAATTATCCAGCCATTCAAAAATTAAACATTTTATTCCACACAATACAATACCAATTTTTTTTATGGAAAATGACATATTTACAAGTCATAAAACAAAACTATTAATTTAGTGATGTTTGCTTTTATCAGTGCTGAAATTATGAAGTGAAGTTCGCTGAAGATATGACAATGCACTCAAAATGATGTTACAATGGAAATTGATTTTAAGGATATCATTAATGATTTTGCAATGATCAAAGCTCAAAGAAAATAATCCTTGTTGTACAAATACAACCACAGAGACTCAACAAAGAATAAGAATGTCTGAAAGTAAAGGACAGTAAAGCGATAATCAATGAGAAAGATGACAATTAATAAGTTGAGAACAGTTAAAGCAATAATGAACACTCTACACTGTAATAGCAAGCAATTTTATTAATTTACTGTAGTAATTTACAAAAGGTTGGGTGTGTGGTCCGTGATGCCGTAAGGTAAGAAATGAACAAAAGTGACCAAATCATGCAACTATCCTTTCCTTATGGTTGCCAGTCTGGGACACAGGAGTTTTATAGGTGGTGGATTATGGAAAGATTCTCTAAATAACAAAAATAAAGAAAGGGAAAAGAGTAAGAGAGTTTGGAAGAATCCCTCCTGTACCCAAACTGGCAAGGAAAGAACTGAAGGAGGGGGTGCTCTGGAAATAGTGAAGAGGGCGTTAACATGTTGAAGCGCCTAAAGAAAACGGGATGTTAAAAACGGCTCTGGGCTGAGTAAAGGCTTCATAAAATGAGCAGCTCAAGTCGGTGCTTACGTATTATCGTAACAATTGCCAAAGTTCAAGATAATTCGCCATGTTGGCAACCCCAATTTCGTATGTGCTGTATGCGTTAAATTGGCAACCATGTGCTTCGTTTCAGAAATTGTCGCCAACAGGTTGAGATAATACGTAAGCACCCTGAAGTTTCTGCTGACCACATTCCTTTCAACATCCATTTAAGATAACAATCTTCATAAGGAGTATGAAAATAGTTGATCACAAAAATTTTTTTTTAAAAAAATTAACAAACTAAAATAAAACAAGTATAGTATCTAAATTTTTTTAATGTACCATACTTTTATAACAGACTAAAGAGCATTAATTTTGTGTTTTCTGCCTTTTCTTTTTTTCATCTTCCCCTCCTTTTCGCTGTTTCTTCTTTTCACATTTTTCATGCATTGTCATCCGCTCTGAACTATAATCCAAATTTCTAGCTTATCGGGAAAATAGCTTAAAAATCACCTCGCGGTACCCACCCGGATAGACATATTAAGTCTCTTTGGGGCCCGGGTTTAAGAGATCAGAACTTCTCTTTTTACATTTTCATGTACGTCATTCACTTCTGACCTGTGGTCCAAATTTCAAGTCTCTAGCTCATCGGGAAGTTAGTTTAAAATCGATTACAAAATTCCACCCGGACGGACAAGAAACCGAATTAATAAAAACATGGTAATTAATAATCATTTTATTTATTTAAATGATTTTATTAAAAATAACGACTAACTGGTAATTGGTGAATTAATATTTAGAATAAATAAAATAGTTTTTATTTCTTTTTCATATTTTTGCTTAAATACAACGAATCGCCTCTGTTATGCTGCGTAAAAGTTCACTCAATTTTGTACAACTGCACTCAAAATACTTCATTGCGGTAAGCTCAAATCAACTTTAAATCGTTATTTCTAAATTCAAACTCCTTCAGATTCAAATTGAGTGCAGTTACAATACATCAAACAGCTAAAAAGAAATAATAACGAGAGGTTTTCGCGCGTGGTTATTTGCACCTGCTTTCTTCACCTAGCTGGCAGCCTGACTGGTTAAGCGTTTACACGGTCAAGAGAGTTCGCACTATTGTCAATAAAGCAATTTTTGATAACGAGTTAATAAAAAACTTGGTAACCTGCGGGTCCCTCTTTGACCCCAGAGCCACGAAATTGAATACGTAGACGCAACTCGACCCGTGCTATCGACAGGTGGTTTTTGTTCGTATAAATTCTGTAAGTTTCGGAGTTACGGGGTCCCTGTCGAAATCGGGGCCCACCTCTTAGAGAGCCCGGGTAACTTCTTTTTTCACATTTTCATGCATTGTCATCTTCTTCTGAGCCATGGTCCAAATTTCAAGTCCCTAGCTCATTGGGAAGTTAGTTTAAAATCAATTACAAAATTCCACTATGAAAAACAAGAAAGTGAGTTACTAAAAACATGGTAAAAAGAAGATAATAAAGCCCATTTACAAAATAAAGCAATAAAAAATAACAAGAAACAAAAAGTGTACCACCCAAAATGGAAATAAAAAATTATTCAAAAATGTGAGCAGCAAAAATCAAATGATTAATAGAGGGATAAGAAATTACCTGCCAAGTGCGATCATTTTAGTTTCCATATTGCGTCATAATTGTGTCACAAGCTTTAGTGCATTTGCGCTGTCCAGATACACTCATATTATTTCAGCTCTGTTTATAAATCTACCCCGAAATATGCTACAGAATGGGTGACCTGGTTCATCAATATTTTTACAAAACTATCGACAAACATTTTTTTAAACAGTTTCCATTGCCATTTTAAATTGAATCATCACATTGGAGAAAAATTGATTAATGACATTAAAAGCTGTTTTGAAATATATGTCCTAAAAATTTCATTGTCGAAATTGCAATCTCATTGAATACTTTAATATTCCTTCAATTCTCTATATTCAAAGGTACATTTTAATAATGAATGTTTTTTTAATTTACTTCCTAGACAGTTCAGACGATGAAATCGACACGTAAGTCGCCCCACAATTTCTTAATTCGTAATTCTTGCACCATACAATTTCAGGACTTTGCACGATGACCAAATTACATGAGCCATCATCACAACACACGACCGTCTCTGTTATAATCCAGGGCGACCACAAAGTGTTTCCCTTCCATCCAATATTCAATAAAGCCAGCTCTTTCAAAAAAAAAAAAAAAAAATATTCTTCAGACCTATAAATGTGATATTTTCTTGTTTTGAAACATACATAAAGAAATGCTGATATTTACAATTTTTTTCAGTGATACCTAATTAATAACTGAAAACTCGCTTCTTGAAAATATTACCTGTTCCTGAATTTATTAATCGGTTTAAGATCACACGCCCTATGCAGGATTGGGCTGATGTAAATATTTTGGGACACATCAGATAATATAATGCATGAAAACTTTAATCATGATCTTTATAAAAAATCTCAAGAAAAACCAGAAATTAGTTCTCAGTTTTTTACAAACATTTATCAATTTGAATGTCAAATCCAATGGCCTGCGTGAAATTTTCTTTTGAAAAATCAGTTACATTTCAAATACCAAAACTAATATAAAATTCGCTGTGGTCTGTGCTAAAACGATGATAAGTATTCATTTAAAATAATTCAACTTTAAATTTTAGACACTTCAACTTTCGCTTCTAAATGTTTCATCCTGATTGGTTGAAATTCATAGAATCGGATAGTTTGAAGGAAATTCTTCTTTGCTGTGAGATTTCACTGTGACTGAACGTGCTATAAAACTGCTCTGTGCTAATTCACAAAAAAGTGACCTTGTTTTCTGTATTTGGTGACTTGAAATCTATTGTATTTCAAAGTTTCTTTCTTGTTTCTTCCTTTTATATATTTATCTTATTGAATAGCTTAGTTTTTGTATTTTTTTTAACTTTTCTGTAGCGTTAGGGCTTTAACTCTAACATTTTCTTTGGCTACTTTTTTTCTTCCCTCATTTGGAGAAACAATGTCAGATTTTAATGCTTTTATGAGTCTTTCTTTCAGATCGCCGCCAAGAAGAGAGCCTCCATGGACTGGGAGGATGTCCCTTCCTCCCTGAGGTAAGTGCACCTTTTGTTCCTTCCTCGTCCCCACGGAAGATGAGGTCTCATCTCCGTTCAGGTAAGTGAACCCCCTTCTCTTTCAGCCAACCGCTTCCCGAACATGAGGGCTCTCGTTCCGAAGGTAAGGACACCCAGGCACCCAAAGTGTCTGTGATGTCTATTCTTTTAATGTCGCTTCTCTCCCATTACTTCCTATTTTGCTTCTTTCTTCTTTTAATGTTTTTTAATTCTATTTACGTTGTTATTCTACAGACTTAGAGATAGTTGCTTCAGTGAATATGTACTTCTGGAGACGAATTCTATAGCTAATCCTCATTTGACATTGAAATTCCATTTAAGAATAGACGTTTTTTGAGAAATTTGCAGTTTGTAGAAAAAGAATTATACTTTAATACACTTTTCCTTTTAGTTTAGACTGAAAAATGATTTATGTACTTATATTTTATATTGTGTGTGACTAGCTTAAAAATATTCTTCAAGAAATATTTTTAGTGATATGTGTTTCGATTTACTTTTGATATACATTTTGACAAATATTTTTAAAAAACTTTTTTTTTAGTATTTTTTAGTATAACACTTGTAAAAGAATATGTTTGACAGATATTTCGGTACTTACGTATTATCGCAACAATCGCCAACTCTATTGATAATTCGCCAAATTTGCAGCCCTATTTCCTATGTGTCATACGAGCTGAATTGGCATCCATGTGCTTCATTTTATATAATGTCGCCAATAGGTTGCGCGCGATAATACATAAATACCAATATTTCTATAAGTAAATTTTCAAGGCATGTTTTTGGTAATAATTTTTGATAAGTATGTTTAAAAGCTATTTTCTTTTCAAAAGATCTTCATTTTACATGTTTATCGAAGCATGATATTTTAAACTTGACTATGAAAAATGTTTTTGGTACTTTTCCGTTACGCCCGCGCAAATCTTGCTTTATTGGCGACAACACACATGATACATATAAAAAAAAGTTAATATATGTTAGTTCTCATTAGTTTTTCATCTAGTTCATGTATTATGAAAAGATAAAAGAAAAGACCGCTACTTGTTTTGAAATTGGGATGGTAAAAGTTTATCAGCTGGAATATTCAGTTTCGTGTCGGTAGTACCATTTTAGCGAAACGGAAAAGTACCTTAATTTAATAACCTCATTGTGTTAATTTTTCAGGGGATCCACGACCTTTCTAGTCCATGTTAGATATTACGAATCTCTTTCCCCTCTCGCCAAATAACGTTTCTTTTTTTTACAGATTACACTATAGACGGAAGGGAGTGTTTCGTTACACTCCCGGGGCTGCCCTGAGGGACTGCTGAAGAGGGCAGCCTCGAGGGACCAAAGTAGCCGACCTCCGCGGTGTTCGGGCAACGTTGTTCTTCGAACGATACTTACGCGCTATCGCAAATAACAGTGTCGGGATGCCAAATTAACCTCGCCAGTTGGCAACCCCGATTTCGCACGTCGAAAGCGGCGAGCTGGGCAAGCCGCGCCCGTTACATACGCCAACATCGCCACTACGGTTGCGATAATACGTAAGTACCCTTCGAACTGATAACAGCGGCTGACGGGCTACTATGCAGCAGTAAGCTCTTGTATCTTTTCGAAACATTGGTACGAGAGATAAAGTCTTCCATTGGCGACTTTTTGGACTGGTGAGGGAAAGATTTCGCCAATATTTCAACCGTGCGTTTTCTTTCATTTCCCGAGGTATTTTAGGTATAAAACAGAAATCAAAAGTCGCCAAAGCAAGAAAATGCCAAAAGGAAACAATATTGCATCGGTGCGTGTAAAAACGTTTTGAAAAGAGGAAAGCTTTAATAAACAGTTTGGTCAAGTTTATTTATCGATTGAAGGATGGATACATTGGAGATTTTCATCGTGGGGCATTCAATTTATCTATCGCCAAAATTGGCGTTCACTTCAAATTTCACTCGGTCACATAACATTTATAGATGACAACTTTAATAACAGTATAGCACACATAAGGGAGATAGATGGAGTTTCAACCCCTCCATAAACCAACAGATTTAATTCTTAGCATAAAGCTTATGTCTCAGTGCTTATGTCTATGTTTTAAAATATATCCACCCATTCTATAAAAGTAGTCTGTGAAAGCCATGTACATATATATCTCCATACATTATTTCTTAATCAAAGTGCACAGAAAAAAAAAAAAATTCCTTCATTGTTTTGTTTTCATTACAATTTTCAAATACCATTATATGAATCAAGACTCTTTTGAGCAGTAGAGTTTTTAAAAAGGGATTGAGATGCTCTTAGGGAGTTAAGCTAGTAAGAAAAATACTACTAACAAATAAAAAGTAACAAATAAACATGACAGAGACTATAAATTATCCTGATAAATAGTTGATACAAAATCATAACAGCAAAAAAATTATATACTTTTCTTCATATGTATCATTCCTTGATTCTTCTTCGTGCATTTTTTTTTCTGCAGAAGATTCACCATCTTTAGGCACAGTAAAATCAAAAGCATTTAAGTCAAGTTTGGATGCAACTTCATTCAGATATCTTTGGAGAGCTTTCTTGGATCGAAACATCTTGTTATCTGGACTGAAAACACATTTTATGAGTGTAATTATTCCAACAAAAATAAATAAGTTTTGGATATTTTTAAAAGGATATCTAACTTTTCTGTATAAAAATACATTAGCATACAACACAAAAAATAAAGTAGCAAGATAATCGTTATTACTTATAAAAATAAATATCATATTTTCCTTTTGTTTTTCCAGATTTTCTCTTTCTAATTTCCCTTTTCCACCCTTCAGGAACAGCACAATTGCCTTTATCAACATTTGTATTATGCTCATTGAAACTCATTGCACCTAGATTATAAATAAAAAAGAAATATTTTTAAACCAAATAAAACCCCCAAAGATAACAAAAGGAATTCTTAAAAACAAAGTTAAATTAATTTTTAAGTAAGCATTTAAGGTAAAAATACTTTTTTGGACTTATTCTATAAACAGACATTTACATTATGAAGTTCTTATACTTGGGGTATAGTAATTATTTAAAGATGCAATTTATAAGAATCCTTGCATCAATATTTAATTTGCAGTAACTTTTCTTATTTTTGTCAATAATAATTAGGTAAAATTTCAATATACAGTAAGACCCCGCTTAATGCTGTTTCGGTTTAACGTTCTTTTATTTCAATTGTGAGATTGCCTGAAATTACACACAACGGAAGGCTTCCCGATATCTGAAGCAGTTTATCTATGTTTCTTCTTTCCAGCGGTGTTATACGAACGTATTTTTATCGTTTCAAACATTTGTTAACGGTATAAATTAGTATAAATTTATATAATATAACGATTGCTATAGTGACAAATATTTAAATTTTTAGTTTTTATCATGACTGATAGTAAAAAACACGAAACTAAAGCAACAAGAAAAAAAAAAGCAGGAGCAAATTTTGCCGGAGTCCAAAGGAAAGACGGGGTGTTATGGATGCCTTATCCACTTACCAACAACTTCTTACAGAGCACAAAAGGAAAACGCAAATTACATTAGATGCCTTCTTGATAAAAAGGCAGAAAATTGGAAATACAGAAGATACTGTATGATCTGAAATGTAAACATACTGACTTAGAATTTTATTTATTTTTATTTGTATATTCATTTATTATGTTTCTATATTTGAAGGAAATACAATTTTGTTTTGTTATAAAACACAATTAATAAATTTATTGGTAAAATACCTGGCCAATTTTTTTTACTCTAATTTATATTGTTCTTTTTGTATTTAACTATAAAATTTTTTGTCTAATTATCATTAGGTACAAAGCATATTTTGATCACACATACTTATTATCTCAAAGAAGAGTACTTCGACTTTCAACACCTGTTTCAGGGTTTATAATGTACAATAAATAACTTGAAGGTATTTCACCACAGCATACTTATTTATATTGATCTGTTGTTTAATTGAAATTTCTACCAATTTGTGATAAAGACACTTATGAATATTTTCAAGGAATTCAATAAAAAATTTTACCTTCATTCTAACACTTCACATATTTGAACTTTAAACATTTACATATTTTAAAGAGGGAAAATAAAATATACGATATATATTTTTACAAACTCTTTAACCATTCTTTCATTAAAGATTTTACTACCGTAAGTTTCAAATTAAAAAAAATCAATTCTCAGCTAACAAATTCATTTTTAATATAAGATTGAACTCTTTTTTTTTAGATGAGAAAATTTCCTGAGCTTTTATTCCTAGAATGTTGTTCTTAATCAATCATTTGTAAATGTTAAAAAATATATTTACTCTATATGATCTTTGTTACAAAATATTTGCTACACAAACATCATTGCAACATCATAGCTCTAATTCTAGAAATTATTTTATAAATCATATAATCAAACTTTTAAGGGAATTGTAACATCTTTGTAAGCTATACATGTATTATTTTTTTCCAAATTCATAACTAATCTCCTTTTCATCCATATTACTCAAATAAAAAGATTTTTTAATAGATTTCAATTAAAAACAAAAAACCTTATTAATGATGTAAATATAGCTCAACTAGAATGGTGAGTGTATACATCAAACATATGCATTAAGAAGACTAATGATAATAAGAACAGCTATTCTAGTCTCATTCCCTACAATCATTTTGTCTTTCAATTTGCCTTCATCAGTATTCATGTATAATAAATACACCTAAGCACAGATCCAAATTCTATTAAAATGGTAATATATATATATATATATATATATATTTTGCTTTTAATATGTTTAAGGTATAGTTTACTTTAGTTTTAAACTGATTCTTTTTGTTTTTATATTGATCTGTTTTTAACTGAGATGGACTGCATGATTTCCAGTGTTTGAATTTATTGTTAGTGCTATCTCACTTGTCCTCTTTCCCATTCCATTTGTTTATATCATTTCAGTAATCTATTTCTAACTTTAAAATAGTGCTAAATGAAGGCATATTCCCGTAAATATACAATTTAAGACAGTTCAGTTTAGGTTTTATGGGATATGGAGCAACAAAAAAAGGCTATTATCCCACAATTTAAGACAAAAGGGCACTTACGTATTATCGCAACTTATTGGCGACATAAAAATGAAACGAAGTACATGATTGCCAATTTAGCGCATACAACAGATGCGAAATTGGGATTGCCAACTTGGCGAGTTATCTTGAGTGTTGGCGATTGTTACGATAATACGTAAGTACCAAGAAAAGTTCTTATACATCATTACTAAATTTGAAAATCCTCAACTAAGAAATTTAGGTGCTTACGTATTATCGAAACCTATTGGCGACATTATACAGGGTGCCCCAAAAGTAGGTATACAGTGATACTTTTATTGCAGGTTTAATTACATACATATAATTCATATTTAATCCCGAAGGTCCTCAAAATGTCCATCTTCGGCATTGATGCATTCCTACAACCTGTCATTGACACTCACACACAGTGCGACACAAATTCCGGTTAGAACGAATTTCGGTACTTAGTATTAACGCAACAATCGCTAACGCTCAAGATAACTTGCCAAGTTGGCAATCCCAATTTCGCATGTGTCGTAAGCGCTGAATTGGCAATTGTTGTGTAAACCATGGCTATATAGAAATCTGAGCGAGGAGCAAGTACAAAAATGCAGAGACCGTGTATAGGATATGGGAAAATGAATTTCATTTGCCCCCACCATGTGGCTGTGGTAGCCTAGTGGTCAAGGTAACGGATTTGTGGTCGGGGCGTGCCATGAGTTCGAGCTCAGTACCGCTGAAAACCTGCCGTGTAGGGGGTGATGCACGCAGTGCCAGTTTAAGCTCATTTCGGGCTCTGGGTGCAGAAGATCTACGGGCCCCTTGGCACTGTAGGATCCGATTCAGTCTAGTTTATCTGGGCCCTTTTGGGCCCCTGGGCGTCCATCCTAAGCACTGAATGGATAAACCTGCACTGGATGCACGATAAATCTGTCAAGAGCTCAAACGTCCTCCCATTGGGATGTGGTAGTAAGGAGAGAGAGGGTCGAGCTCAAGTGTCATCCTCGTCACTTGACCATGGTTCAAAATTACGAGGTCCATCGCCAAAAGCGCTCGAATAGCTGAATAGAGCGACGTTAATATTCATTTACTGACTTTTCCCGCGCCGTCACATCTTACGATTTAACGATGCCAGTTTTTGGCGTCAGTTTTTGAGTTGGCGGTGTGTTTTTGTTTGATGAAATTGGTCAACGATACAAGAACCTAAAATTTTACTACCCCATTATTTTTACAGAAAAATGAACGAACTGTATCGCTGTCCGAATTCGTAAAGCCAAAAGACATTGCTAAATAAAAAGCGTCGCTAAATGTTGTAATCGCTTCCGCGTGCGTGTTAATTAATTCTCGCGCATGCTTCTTTCGTATTTGTCCGATCTTTGGGAAGCTTGGATGGCTCCAATCTCCAATCCCTGAATTTGGAGTGAATGTAAGATATTTATCCGATACTAGAGTATGAACGAAATATTTAATGTAATAAAGAAACTATTACTCTACAACATTAATTTACTTTTAAATTACAATGAATGAAAATTAATACATTAAAAGCTTTTCTAAAACGTTACTAAAAGAAGAATTTTGAGATCGGTGAAGTGGGTGGGGCGTATATCTTAGCCAATCTGAGTGCAGCACAGATATACAGAGTATTAAAGGAGGTAAGATTTATGGTCGTTGAGGATAACTGAATGGTGCTTTTAGCCCTGTCGGGCTCTAATCTCCTATAGGGTACTTTTTAGATGACTATATAGAATTTTCAATCAACCAGTGTGATAAAATTTCCGAGAGATACGCGTATTAGTTGAGAGTCAGCTTTGCAATTGGCCGACAGAATTTGACAGCTCTTTTGGTAATATGAGCCAGGAGAAATAAAGTCCAATCAAGTTTTCTTCTGTTTTTATTGTTTCTTCAAGTTGCTTTTTAGCAAACTCTTTTGTTCATCTCCACTTCTTCGCAGCTAACAGTGAAATGCTTTTGTTCTTCATCCCACAATTTTGCTGGTCTTGCTTCTCTCCCCTTTCTTCACGCTGGTTAACCCTCGCTGCCCCATCTCCTATCTCTGTTATTCTGAGCATAAGCGCTAGATCGCTATCGCTAGCGATTGATTCTTATTTTGATTTGAATCCATTCAGACTCAGTTGCCTCACAGTTTTTTCCATATTGCCTGTTCAGTCAGTCATTATTCATCCTTCTGAACAAAGGCGCATTGCTTGCAGGCATTCGCTATTGATTTCATTTTAGTTTGAGTAAAAATTCAATAAGAACAAGGGCTGCAGTTCCACCTGTGGCGTAATGGTGAATACACGATGGGGTAAAGAAGTTCCCGGAATGGGTCAATTACAAATGATTAAAAATAGAACAATAATTTAATCTCATTGGCCTTCAAAATTCTGCCCTCCTGCATCCATCCACACACGTTCCGGAGTTCGTATAGCTGTTCAAAACAGTCCTGAAATCGAATTTTTGAGAGGTCCTTCAGTTGCTTAGTCGCATTTTGGCTGACCACAAAACGATGTTCCTTTAGTTTCATTTTCAGCCATGGAAACAAATAAAACTCCTCTGGTGCTGGCATCGTTTTTGTATGCTTCCTTCAGAATTTCGAGCGTCTCAGAAGGTGATTTCTCGAGCGAAACCAAGAATTAGATGTTTGCTCCAATTCACTCGCTGCTCCAAAATCACATCGTAAAATCCCAAGAAAGAAAGATTAACTTTGTCAGAAATGATCTGCAGCTAACGCCAACAGTACAGGAAATTAATTTCAGATGGCTGTGTGTTTTCCTTATTAGTGCTGCCAACCCCGAATCAGATATTTCCCCTCCAACGACCATTAGCCATTCCAGGAACTTTTTATCTCTAGTAGTATTATGGCCCCCTGCAAAGTCAGGTATTGGGCCCCAAGCTGATTTTGGCGTCAGTAAGGCCTTGGGCCCCTTAAAATTCTGTCCACTCTCCGAGATACGGGGGTGTACGTTATGTCACTTTCAACCGAAGTTTTTCTGCAGACTCGAAACTTAAGAAAGAATTATAAAAATGCAAAAATTTGGATGTACTTTTAAATGAGAGATGGATAAGCTATAATATAATATTTGTCTATGAAAGCTAAGATTCGGGATACCTTATGTTATATCCATTAGAGTTAGGTAATATCAGATTCAGCAATGTTTTTTAAAAATTTAATTGCATGTGAACGAATTGTTTGCCGAATTGTAGGAATTTTGCTGATCGGAAATCTGAGTTTTTCTCATATACCAAAAAGCATTTAAAATTTGTCTTGAAATAATACTTTGAGATTTTTTAAGTAAATTAATACTAATTTTTGCTGCATGTCTCCAAATAGGTCAGATGTGGGTAGAGAGCTTTTAAGATCAGTGTACAAATAAGCAACTTTTTACTCGAACAGTCAAATCATTTACTGTAGAGTTTTAAAATGCATCAGCTAGTTTTTTACTGTGTCGAAGAGAACAGTGATTCTAAATAGAAATGTTTCACTGTAGAGCAAACACATTTTGGGATAATGAGACATGTTTTTCATGAAATATATAGAATAATTATAAGCATTGTGGAAAGAAATAAGGAAGGGTAGATACACTGAAACTACTTCTAAAGTAAAATTTCCCTCAATAATTGTGGTATTTAGATGCCAGACAGTTATGACATATGATAAATATTTTCCCCCAAATCATGGTTCTTAATGCAGTAGCAAATTTTATGAGAAAACATATGAATTCTAAATAAAAATCAGGTATAGAAAATATAAATAGAAATATAGAATATAGAAATCAGGTCAATAGAAATTTATTTTCTTAGTGACTTTGTACATTGTATTGTTTGTATCTTTAAGACATGAAAACAAATGGGCAGTATACCGGTAGTTATCACAATAATAGAAACACCTTAGATTTATAAAGAATCCTTTATTATCATGGTGTAGGACCGCCTTTAGCATTTAATATTTGAATTCGCCTAGGAATCGATTCATACAAGTAATGAATAGTGTAATTTGAAAACATTAATTAGAATTTGTAAAATATTTGCCAGGACTGCAATTTTCACTAAAATTTCCCTAAATACGTCAATTATTATAGTCTATAAAAATCTCCGAAAACTACAAAAGGTTAAGAAAATTGTCCAAATTAGTTAAAAGTGAAGCTAAAGAGGGCTTGAGTTATAACTATGGCGAGTTTTAAAAATGTATAATTATTTTAAAATTTTTTCATATTGTATTAAAATCTTTAAATGTATTTTCTGAGAAACTATGTTTTTCAATTTTTTTTTCATGGTAAAGTTCACTATATATACGGGAATTTTTTTTAAGATATTGAATTAAAATTTTCAAAAAATATTTTATTCAGTTTTACCTGTATTATGAATTGAAATCTAATTTCTATGTATATATTTATGTATTTTTTGCACTTTTGTGAGAAAATAACATTAGTTTTTGAAAAAATTTGAGTTTTTGCATAAAACTGACACATTTCAAAATTTTTTAAAAGTATTACGAATCTTTTACTTTATAGCACAGATAATGATATTATTTATGCATTGTGTAAATAATATAAGAATATATTTCTTAGAATTCTCAACACAAGGTTTTTCGCAACTGCATTTTTTGACTAAAATTTCACTCAAAATTACCAATATTTCCAAAATTATTCATAACTTTGTAGAAACTGTATTTAAATTCTTACTTTTGTGTCTCATTTCAAATAAAAAAAAAAGGTTTATTTAATTGAAAATGTATACATTTAAAAAAAAGTGCTCCGAATGTAGTTACATACCTTAATGCTTACGAAGCGCAATTACAAATGTCACCGTCATTCACAGATGTTTCCATTATTTTGACAACCACCTGTGGATATCCATAATAAATAGCCGAAATGAAACGTGAAAGAGAATGGAAGAAAATGTTATTGATAAAAAAGGAAAGTCGTCTTGTCAAAGAATCTTTTCAGACAATTTTTCTACATCGATATAATATAAAATAGACTGAAACAAGTAATATAAAAAAATTTCTTTTAAGTCAATTCCTATTTAGATCAAAGAAAAATTTTATTTTAGATACTTTTTGTTAAATAGTTACAATTAATATAAATATGTATTTACATAGGACAGAATCACAACATTAAGTGCTAATTCATTTTTATTAATTATCATTAAAGTATCGTGTTGTCATTTAAAACAATCGTGTATATAAAACTTCAGCTCAACTGAATGCTTTAAAACGTAAGGAAAAAAAAATCTTTATAAAAGTTTTGACCCAAGTCACTAAAAATGAAACCAACGTGACTGTATCTGTAATTCTTTAAATAATTAGTTTCAGTCAATTAAATTTAATTATAATTAAATTATTGTATTCCCCCCCCAAACAATAGTGTATAGAAAATTTCAGCTCAAATGAGAGCTTTAAAATGTGAGAAAAAAACCTTTTCAAGTTTTGACACAAGTCACCAAAAGAGTCGCTCCATCGCCAAAATTGATACCAACGTGGCTGTATTCGTAATTCTTTGTGTGTGAATTACAATACAGTAATTCAAATTAGTAATGAATAATTAGTTTTAATTAATTAATTTTATTAATTATAATTAAATTACTGTATTGTCATCGAAAGTAATCATGTACATAAAATTTCAGCTCAATGGAGCACTTTAAAATGTATTTCATTAACGATTGAAAATTCCACGAAGATAAATAAATAAATATATAGAGAGTGTGAGCTAACAGTAGGAATTGAAAAAAACTGCGACAGAACGATGCACTATCATGCCTACTGTTTAATTTGGCTCTGGAAAAAGCCATAAGAGACTTGGAATTCAATACAAGCGGGATTATTCTGCAGAGAACAATCAAACAGCTGGCTTTTGGGGATGATATTGATACTGAGCTATAATTGATTCTTATGTGCAGGTTCTTAATTAAGTAAAGATATACTACGAATCATAGAAAATTATGTTTATTTAAATTATTGCTATTTCATTTTGGATCAAGACAAAAAAAGGCACACTTTGTTGTCCTTGAGTGAGGAGGAGCGAGGGAGACTGAAAAGAATTATCTTAGATTTACATAGTGTTTTTAGTGTATTTTTCGACCGACCCCACTGCTGATTTCTTCGTGCAGCACCTTTTAAATTGAGGCGTGTCACTTCGAAGTGTCTCCACGAGACCCTTTTCTTTATAGTGCATTAACGTTCTAATGGGTTGAAGACACCCGTGCAATGATACAAAGCAAATGTTTAAGGGCACATTGACCCCTTTGTGTGTGTGTGTGTGTGTTATTCTTAAATTTTCCCTTTCGTGAACACCCACTTCTGTCAACAAAAGTCAATGTAAAAATTACCAATTTTGTTGGCCTTGTATATAGCGTCCCTTCAATATAGATATCATTGGGCGCACTAAATTGGCAGTTGTCGAAGCATTTGTCTCGCTTGAGAAAGCAGAAACGAAGTTGGGCCTGACCATCAATGAGGAAATAGAACTGTCGATATGTCCCTCCCTAAAGATAAAGATAATAATTATACTTTTGAGACTATATGAACTAATTTAAATATCTAGAAACGTTTATTTCAAGCAGCGATGACATAAAAATCGAAATAAAAAATAGGTTAATTATGGTTAATATATGTTTCTATGACCTTAGAAATAAACTAAAATCAAAATTAATCAGTTTAAAAACTTAAATAAATCTTAACAAAACTTTGATAAGGCCCGTTGGCCTTTAAAAAAATGACTGCTGAATCTTCAACAAAGCGCAGAAACGCAGATGCTGTCAGGGCCGCTTTTTTGCTTAGGCAAGTGCCAAAGGTGCAAAAAGTTTCAGGGAGAAAAAAAGAGAAAAAATTAAAATTAATGTGAATGAACCATACACACTGCCTAGCGAGTCATAAGAGAAGCATTTTTGCCCTATGAGAGTAAAGACTGAAATGAGATTTGCTATGGATAAAGAAGAGCCTAAACAGTTTGATGCTGTTATGCATATTACGTTATCCTTTTTGCAAATAAATAACTCTGTTACGCTAGCTGCGTATCTGGTTCTGCAGTTGAATAAGGCAAAATACCTCTTAAAAAATCAAAACATTAAAAATAATTCTGGATTCTAAGAGTGATAAATTATCCAGCCATTCAAAAATTAAACATTTTATTCCACACAAAAAATACAATACCAATTTTTTTTATGGAAAATGACATATTTACAAGTCATAAAACAAAATTATTAAATCAGTGATGTTTGCTTTTATCAGTGCTGAAATTATGAAGTGAAGTTCGCTGAAGATATGACAATGCACTCAAAATGATATTACAATCGAAACTGATTTTAAGGATATCATTAATGATTTTGCAATGATCAAAGCTCGAAGAAAATCCTTGTTGTACAAGTACAGCCACAGAGACTCAACAAAGAATAAGAATGTCTGAAAGTAAAGGACAGTAAAGCGATAAGCAATGAAAAAGATGACAATTAATAAGTTGAAAACAGTTCATGCAATAATGAACACTCTACACTGTAATAGCAAGCAATTTTATTACTTTACTGTAGTAATTTACCAAAGGATGTGTGGGTGGCCCGTGATGCCGTAAGGCAAGAAATGAACAAAAGTGGCCAAATCATGCAACTATCCTTTCCTTATGGTTGCTAGTCTGGGACACGGGTTTCATAGGTGGTGGATGGCTCAAGTGTAGTATGGGGGGAGGGCACTTTTTGATTTGGTGATTTGTCTTCGGATTTGGCGATTTTTATCTAAATGACTTGGTGAGATATCGAATTCCTTCTAAAATAAATAATAAATAATTCCGACAAAAGTACCTTGGCAAACACTTTTAGTCGCCTAAAAGGATTGTGCAAGTTCCCCCATACTACACTTTCAAGTGTAGTATAGGGGGCACTTTTGATTTGGCGATTTTTCTTCGGATTTGGCGATTTTTATCTAAATTATATAATGGAAAGATTCTCTAAAGAACAAAAATAAAGAAAGGGAAAAGAGTAAGAGAGTTTGGAAGAATCCCTCCTGTACCCAAACTGGCAAGGAAAGAACTGAAGGAGGGGGTGCTCTGGAAATAGTGAAGAGGGCGTTAACATGTTGAAGCGCCTAAAGAAAACGGGATGTTAAAAACGCTCTGGCCGGAGTAAGTAAAAGGTCATAAAATTTGAGCAGTCAAAGTCGGTGCTTTCGTATTATCACAACAATTTCCAAAGTTCGCCATGTTGGCAACCCCAATTTCGTATGTGCTGTATGCGTTAAATTGGCAACCATGTGCTTCGTTTCAGAAATTGTCGCCAACAGGTTGAGATAATACGTAAGCACCCTGAAGTTTCTGCTGACCACATTCCTTTCAACATCCATTTAAGATAACAATCTTCATAAGGAGTATGAAAATAGTTGATCACAAAAATTTTTTTTTTAAAAAAAACTAACAAACTAAAATAAAACAAGTATAGTATCTAAAAATTTTTTTAATGTACCATACTTTTATAACAGACTAAAGAGCATTAATTTTTGTTTTCGTCTTTTTCTTTTTTTCATCTTTCTCTCCTCCTTTTCGTTTCTTTCTTCTTTTCACATTTTCATGCATTGTCATCCGCTCTGAACTATAATCCAAATTTCTAGCTTATCGGGAAATTAGTTTAAAAATCACCTCGCGGTACCCACCCGGATAGACATATTAAGTCTCTTTGGGGCCCGGGTTTAAGAGACTAGAACTTCTTTTTTTACATTTTCATGCATTGTCATTCACTTCTGAACTGTGGTCCAAATTTCAAGTCTCTAGCTCATCGGGAAGTTAGTTTAAAATCGATTACAAAATTCCACCCGGACGGACAAGAAACCGAATTAATAAAAACATGGTAATTAATAATCATTTTATTTATTTAAATGATTTTTTATTAAAATAACGACTAACTGGTAATTGGTAATTAATATTTAGAATAAATAAAATAGTTTTTTTTATTTCTTTTTCATATTTTGCTTAAATACAACGAACTGCCTCTAGTTAGTTGCGTAAAAGTTCACTCAATTTGTACAACTGCACTCAAAAAATCACTATTGCGGTAAGCTCAAATCAACTTTAAATCGTTATTTCTAAATTCAAACTCCTTCAGATTCAAATTGAGTGCAGTTACAATACATCAAACAGTTAAAAAGAAATAATAACGAGAGGTTTTCGCGCGTGGTTATTTGCACCTGCTTTCTTCACTCAGCGCTGGTGTTCGACTGGTTAAGCGTTTACACGGTCAAGAGAGTTCGCACTATTGTCAATAAAGCAATTTTTGATAACGAGTTAATAAAAAACTTGGTAACCTGCGGGTCCCTCTTTGACCCCAGAGCCACGAAATTGAATACGTAGACGCAACTCGACCCGTTCTATCGACAGGTGGTCTTTGTTCGTAAAAATTCGCTTAAGTTTCGGAGTTACGGGGTCCCTGTCGAAATCGGGGCCCACCTCTTTGAGAGCCCGGGTAACTTCTTTTTTCCCATTTTCATGCATTGTCATCCACTTCTGAGCTATGGTTCAAAGTCTCTAGCTCATTAGGAAGTTAGTTTAAAATCAATTACAAAATTCCCCTCGGAAAAACAAGAAAGTGAGTTACTAAAAACATGGTAAAAAGAAGATAATAAAGCCCATTTACAAAATAAAGCAACAAAAAAATAACAAGAAACAAAAAGTGTACCACCCAAAATGGAAATAAAAAATTATTCAAAAATGTGAGCAGCAAAAATCAAATGATTAATAGAGGGATAAGAAATTACCTGCCAAGTGCGATCATTTTTAGCTTCCATATTGCGTCATAATTGTGCCGCGCTTTAGTGCATTCTCTATGCTGTCCAGATACACTCATACATTTCAGCTCTGTTTATAACCCACCCCGAAATATGCTACAGAATGGGTGACCTGGTTCATCAATATTTTTACAAAACTATCGACAAACATTTTTTTAAACAGTTTCCATTGCCATTTTAAATTGAACTCACCACATTGGAGAAAATTGATTAATGACATTAAAAGCTGTTTTGTTATATGTCCTAAAAATTTCATTGTCGAAATTGCAATCTCATTGAATACTTTAATATTCCTTCAATTCTCTATATTCAAAGGTACATTTTAATAATGAATGTTTTTTTAATTTACTTCCTAGACAGTTCAGACGATGAAATCGACACGTAAGTCGCCCCACAATTTCTTAATTCGTAATTCTTGCACCATACAATTTCAGGACTTTGCACGATGACCAAATTACATGAGCCATCATCACAACACACGACCGTCTCTGTTATAATCCAGGCGACCACAAAGTGTTTCCCTTCCATCCAATATTCACTAAAGCCAGCTCTTTCAAAAAAAAAAAAAATATTCTTCAGACCTATAAATGTGATATTTTCTTGTTTTGAAACATACATAAAGAAATGCTGATATTTACAATTTTTTTCAGTGATACCTAATTAATAACTGAAAACTCGCTTCTTGAAAATATTACCTGTTCCTGAATTTATTAATCGGTTTAAGATCACACGCCTTATGCAGGATTGGGCTGATGTAAATATTTTGGGACACATCAGATAATATAATGCATGAAAACTTTAATCATGATCTTTATAAAATCTCAAGAAAACCAGAAATTAGTTCTGCTAAATAAACATTTATCAATTTGAATGTCAAATCAAATCGGCCTGCCTGAAATTTTCTTTTGAAAAATCAGTTACATTTCAAATACCAAAACTAATATAAAATTCGCTGTGGTCTGTGCTAAAACGATGTGATAACAAGTATTCATTTAAAATAATTCAACTTTAAATTTTAGACACTTCAACTTTCGCTTCTAAATGTTTCATCCTGATTGGTTGAAATTCATAGAATCGGATAGTTTGAAGGAAATTCTTTCTTTTGCTGTGAGATTTCACTGTGACTGAACGTGCTATAAAACTGCTCTGTGCTAATTCACAAAAAGTGACCTTGTTTTCTGTATTTGGTGACTTGAAATCTATTGTATTTCAAAGTTTATTTCTTGTTTCTTCCTTTTTATATATTTATCTTATTAAATAGCTTAGTTTTTGTATTTTTTAAAACTTTTCTGTAGCGTTAGGGCTTTAACTCTAACATTTTCTTTGGCTACTTTTTTTCTTCCCTCATTTGGAGAAACAATGTCAGATTTTAATGCTTTTATGAGTCTTTCTTTCAGATCGCCGCCAAGAAGAGGAGCCCATGGACTGGGAGGATGTCCCTTTCCTCCCTGAGGTAAGTGCACCTTTTGTTCCTTCCCGTCCCCCACGGAAGATGAGGTCTCTCATCTCCGTTCAGGTAAGTGAACCCCCTTCTCTTTCAGCCAACCGCTTCCCGAACATGAGGGCTCTCGTTCCGAAGGTAAGGACACCTCAGGCACCCAAAGTGTCTGTGATGTCTATTCTTTTTAATGTCGTTTCTCCCATTACTTCCTATTTTGCTTCTTTCTTCTTTTAATGTTTTTCAATTCTATTTACGTTGTTATTCTACAGACTTAGAGATAGTTGCTTCAGTGAATATGTACTTCTGGAGAGGAATTCTATAGTTAATCCTCATTTGATATTGAAATTCCATTTAAGAATAGACGTTTTATGAGAAATTTGCAGTTTGTAGAAAAAGAATTATACTTTAATACTCTTTTCCTTTTAGTTTATACTGAAAAATGATTTATGTACTTATATTTTATATTGTGTGTGACTAGCTTTAAAATATTCTTCAAGAAATATTTTTAGTGATATGTGTTTCGATTTACTTTTGATATACATTTTGACAAATATTTTTAAAAAACTTTTTTTGTGTTTAGTATTTTTTAGTATAACACTTGCAAAAGAATTTGTTTGACAGATATTTCTGTATTTACGTATTATCGCAACAATCGCCAACTCTATTGATAATTCGCCAAATTCGCAGCCCTATTTTCTATGTGTCATACGAGCTGAATTGGCATCCATGTGCTTCATTTTATATAATATCGCCAATAGATTGCGCGCGCGCGATAATACATAAATACCGATATTTCTATAAGTAAATTTTCAAGGCATGTTTTTGGTAATAATTTTTGATAAGTATGTTTAAAAGCTATTTTCTTTTCAAAAGATCTTCATTTTACATGTTTATCGAAGCATGATATTTTAAACTTGACTATGAAAAATGTTTTTGGTACTTTTCCGTTACGCCAGCGCAAATCTTGCTTTATTGGCGACAACACACATGATACATATAGAAAAAAAGTTAATATATGTTAGTTCTCATTAGTTTTTCATCTAGTTTTCATGTATTATGAAAAGATAATAAGAAAAGACCGCTATTTGTTTTGAAATTGGGATGGTAAAAGTTTATCAGCTGGAATATTCAGTTTCGTGTCGGTAGTATCATTTTTAGCGAAACGGAAAAGTACCTTTAATTTAATAACTCATTGTAAAACTAATTTTTTTTTCAGGGGATCCACGACCTTTCTAGTCCATGTTATATATTACGAATCTCTTTCCCCTCTCGCCAAATAACGTTTCTTTTTTTACAGATTACACTATAGACGGAAGGGAGTGTTTCGTTACACTCCCGGGGCTGCCCTGAGGGACTGCTGAAGAGTGGCAGCCTCAGGACCAAAGTAGCCGACCTCCGCGGTGTTCGGGCAACGTTGTTCTTCGAACGATACTTACGCGCTATCGCAAATAACAGTGTCGGGATGCCAAATTAACCTCGCCAGTTGGCAACCCCGATTTCGCACGTCGAAAGCGGCGAGCTGGGCAAGCCGCGCCCGTTACATACGCCAACATCGCCACTACGGTTGCGATAATACGTAAGTACCCTTCGAACTGATAACAGCGGCTGACGGGCTACTATGCAGCAGTAAGCTCTGTATCTTCGGAAACATTGGTAATGAGAGATAAAGTCTTCCATTGGCGACTTTTTGGACTGGTGAGGAAGATTTCGCCAGTATTTCAACCGTGCGTTTTCTTTCATCTCCCGAGGTATTTTAGGTATAAAACAGAAATCAAAAGTCGCCAAAGCAAGAAAACGCCAAAAAGAAACTATATTGCATTGGTGCGTGTAAAAACGTTTTGCAAAGAGGAAAGCTTTAATTAACATTTTGGTCAAATTTACTTATCGATTGGCTGAGGATACATTGAGATTTTCATCGTGGGCATTCACTTTATCTATCGCCAAAATTGGCGTTCACTTCAAATTTCACTCGGTCACAAAAAAAGAATCTGTTTTTTTAATGTTCTAATTGACACAATAAGTTTTTCATTTGTCGTTCTATTTTTTTGATATGAAATTTTAAATCAAAAGGGTTTTTGAATACTTTTGTATTTTTTTAAATTTAAAGTAAAAAAAACGGGCCAAAAAGCTTGAAATTACTATATTTTGGCAACACACCAATTTTTCTCATTGTTTCAGCAACTTTATACTACTTCTGGACATATTCCTCACATGAGTCATTAGTCGTATGCTATGCTATACACAATTTGTCTTTATGTAATTAAATATTTAACAAAATATACCTTAATAAGCTACATTACAATTTTTTTTTTTACAAATAGTGATACACACCTGTTGTTTTTTGAAGACAAATTGTTGCTATGAGTAATTTCCATGGATCATGATATAGATCCTCTTGAATCAAATTAAAAGGAGATCTTGGAGGAATCCATCTTGGTACTGTATTTCTGAAAAAGTTAGGAGTTGATGGCTGATTGTTTTTATTTTTCAGTGTGAAATAAGGGCTTTTCTGCTTTAAGTATTTAACTTCGATTTTAGGGACTGAAATGAATACAAATATATCTTTAGACAGAATAAAAATAAATTAAAATAATGAAAAAATATTATTTTTTTCCTGATAAAAAAAATGCATTTTTAAAATAGATGTGTCATACACTAACTTTACAGGAATTCGTAGTAATTTGTATTTCATAAAATTACTCAGTATTTTAAACTGAAACTATATCTGATAATGGAAAGTTAAAAAAAATAAAAATGGAGTAAAATTTCATCTATAAAAATCTTATAAAAAGTAGTTGTATTGTTTTTGGATTCATTAGAATGCATTCATCACTATAATAGTTTAAAATATAAGTTACAACTACACTAACTGTAGTATAATAATCATACTCTTTTAACTTTCTAAAATGAAAAATCTTTTTTTTTTTATTAGATGTTGAAAAACAAACAATTAGTGATTTCTCCTCATTTTCTTCAATTTAATTATGGCTTGAAATGCACATTAATATCTATGATGATAAACTAGAATACTGTAGTTCTTGATGTATATTTCCAATATTGAAAAAAATTATTAAAACAGCAAATAATTATTTTTGCACTCCTATTTTCAAGAAAGATTTTATTCATAAAATTAAATCTCAAACTCAAAAATTGTTCATTGTTGAGGAAAATCTTTTTACCTCATTAAATTAATTTATATAAAATTTCACAAAGCTTGTAACAATTATTTTTAAAGCTTTCATCATAGGATTTTTATCCAAATATAGAAAAAATTTCTTCTCTCTCTCTATAAAACGATTCATCTTCTGAGTTATTTCAGAACATAAACATACATTTTTTTTTATATTTATTACAAAATAATTGAGCTTTTTCTATGAGCCTTTTATACTATCAATGGATAATAAAAAATTTTTTTTAAAAAAGGGGGCTCATTTTATAATAATTACATAAAATGTATTTAGGAATTATGATTATGAAATAAAGTATTCTAAAAATGAAAATAAAATATAAATTCTCACCACTACAATTGTTATGCAGTACATCCTTATGAGTGCATTCATTTGTGATGTTACAATTTCCAACTTTAGATGCACTGTAACAATTGATATTTGTTTCATCTTCTGAAAAGTTTTCCACACTGTGGAAATAAATAATATTAATTATATACATATTGGCTACACACAATATATTATACATTTAGTTATCTATAAAATCTCTTTGAGAACTTAAATATAATATTCTGAAGAAAAAGAAATGAACTTTTTTATGGCTACCTGGTTTTATGTGCAATTTTTCTGTTTTTTAGTACATGAATCTTTATGAAAGATTTTATAGTATGTTTAAATTCTGTCTTATACTGTATTTCTGTTTCTCAATACATGAATCTTTATGAAATACTTTATAGTATGTTTAAATTCTGTCTTTAAAGTATTTTGATATTTTTTTAAATTTAAATATATTCGATAGATTTCGCCAATATTTCAATCGTGCGTTTTCTTTCATCTCCCAGGGTGTTTTTAGGTATAAAACAGAAATCAAAATTCGTCAAAGCAAGAAAATGCCAAAAGGAAACAATATTGCATCGGTGCTTGTAAAAACGTTTTGCAAGGAGGAAAGCTTTAATAAACAGTTTGGTCAGTATATTGGAGATTTTTTAAAATAATCAATCTTCATCGTGGGGCATTCAATTTATCTATCGCCAAAATTGGCGTACACTTCAAATTTCACTCGGTCACGGCCGATTTTAGAAGCAATACAGATGTATTTGAGGGATTTGTAAATATACAGCATATATATAGAATATATATACTGCGTCTTCGAAGCTGATGGCACATTGAGGATTTTACTTGTTAAAACACCAGTCATTTTTTTTCATTTTGCTCTATTTTTTCCCTCTTTCTTCTATTATTGGTAACAAGCAATGTGGGAATAATATTAATGAAATCTAACTAAAAACTAAATGCAACTGCTGTCTCAAAACATGAAATTGATTTTCAACAGATTTAATAGAGAAATTAAATGAATTGGTCTTTGTATACAATTAATAGGAACTGTATGTTACAGACATTTCGTTACCTCTGCTCTGCGGAAGATGCCTTACCTTACCTTACACTAGTCAGGTACCTTAACTAAGCAGATTTTTGAGCAAAGATGCTATCTAAAAATGCGGCAATCGAAGCAATTTTTAAAATTAAAGAAGTTACGAAATTGATGAATTGAATTGATGTTGTAATGCTATTTTTGCAATAAACTGGAAAAAGAAACACATTTCATAAATTTTATTACTAAATAAGTTGCTTAAATATTACCTATATAGCTTTATAAATTACTGTGTGTAAGGTTGGGTAAAGACTTAGTTTAATCCACATCTAAGGCGTCAGAAGAAAAAAAGTTCCAAATTGGAATATCTGATTCTTATTATTCGCCCCTAAATAACCCTATTTATACAAGTGTTTTCTTATAGTTGTTCCCTCAACTTTTGCTAGATTCTTTTAGATCAGGGGTCTTCAAACTGTGTTCCATGAGTCACAATAAAAAAATCGAAAAGAAACTTATAAATGTGTATGCAAATGACCACGTTCTCTATGAAGTTTGGCGCTCCACAAGAATTCCCCGAAGCTCATCCCTGTTATTAAGAAACTGAATATTTTATATATACATATAATAACTTTATTTTGCAATACTTTTTAATATTTTTTATAACATAATAAAAGAATATTAAAACGCGTTTTATCTTTATATATATATATATTACTTATTAGATTGTGAAGAGTTTATTGTTTACTGTCTCGGGTTCCACGAAATTATTTTATACTCGCTAGTACAACGTCTTGCAAGAACTAAATAATTTTCTAATGAAAAATGCACTTTTTTTTTGGATTTGTGTAAAAAATACCTACAGTAAAGGAAAGGGAACAACACTTTGTGACGTCTATCGCGTCTTTCTGTTAACATAACTCCTATGTTCTTTGACGGCCACGATTAATGGCAAAACTTTTCCCAACCCAATACCAAGAAGATAAACAAAGGATAATATGTAAATTAGATATACTATAAAAGGATAGCGTGCAAGTTTAGATATAGCGTGGCAAGCTTAGATATAGCGTGGCAAGCTTAGATATAGCGTGGCAAGCTTAGATATAGCGTGGCAAGCTTAGATATAGCGCGGCAGGCTCAGAGATAGTATTGTGGAAGCATTCTGATCGATAGCGTGACAAAAGCTTTAGTGTGAATCTTACAGATCAAGAGCTAAATAGTCCGATAGTTTTCGTAAAAAGAATAGAAGCCTAAGATAAAGAAGTTGGAATCATCGTTTATAAAGCATAGATACCATTTCTAGGTAAAGCGAAGGAGAACTGAAAAGGTAATATTAGATATAAGTAATTAGATGCATAGGATTATTAATGATAATTGAGATAAAAGCATCTAGTTGCGTGATCTGACTTGAATACGTGATTTAATTTAGCTTGACTCTCACTTTAATTAAAATTGTCAAATTAGGAATTTAAGTAATATAAGTTATTCTATTAAAAGTTGTGGTTAAGAATTATTATAACTCACCACTTTTGATATCCTACACCTTCTAGCTTACGCGGAACCGGCACGACATGGTCATCACAGGATGGCTATGTCGCAATGGTGCCCTCAAACGTATTTAATTCTCGGGGTTAGGTAATGTAGGTGAAAGACGGTTCTACCTGAAATGTACTTTTCAGGGTCGGAGAAATTGCAGAGTTTTATAGAGTGTATAGATACCAAATTATACAGTTACTTGAAATCCCAGTAATCTCTCCGTCGCGCTTACTTAAAAAGTCTCAGGGGAAGGCTCAAGATTGGTATTCGGATATTTGTCTGTTGTTAGTGCAAAATATGTTACGGATTTTGCGCAGCTCAAAGCTGAATTAGCGAAGGCTTCTTTCCTATGTCGTACCAAGAAAAGAACTACAGTCGGAGTTTTGCGTACTCTAGCAGGGAAGAAACTCAGGATGCTACTGATTTTGTTTATAGATTACTAAAATAGAGAGAAGTTTTAGGAATTAGAATGTCACAAGCAGACTTAGTGGATCATATTTTAGTTCGACTCGAACTACAGATCCAGGACTACGTGGAAGTCCGAAATCCACAAACACGATACAACTTTTTAGAAGTCTTGACTAAATTCGAAGAGAGATATTCTTTTGCAAATTACAAAGGGGTTATCAGGAACGATAATATAGAAAGACTTGAGGTCAAATGCGCATAGGATGCCTAATTTTGAAGCCAATGGTAGAAACTGAGGAATTCCCCGAAATAAGGCGTAGACCAAATAACAGTGGTGCTGAATCTTACGAGAATAGCCGTCAAAAATAATAGAGGGTTCGAGAGGAATAGGCTCGCACCGGCACATCAAAAGATTCAGCAACAGGGGTTACCTTAGCTTCTGAAATGAGCGAAATGATACCTTAATAGAGGGGACCGTAGAAATAGGCCTGAGGAAAATTTCAATCGAGGCGATAGGAAGCAAAGGGGACGATTAAATATTGTAAAGGTTAATGATCAACCTCAAGAGGTGTCGACAAGAGAGACAAGTAGATCCTTTCTCCGATATGTATAGCACCCGTAGAACTTCCCCACGTACCTATTTCTATTAAATAAATACATTTTAAAAGCGCTATGGGACACCGGAGCAGATAAATCATTTATATCGGAAGAAGTATATATAGAAAATATTTTTCTATAAGCAAATTAAAAAATCGCGAGCCCAGGTAATAATAGCACAGGGTGCGAAATGCCAAAACATGGGGATTGTAGAAATGGCAACCGCGATCAGACAATTGAAAGAAATTGGTCATTTCATGTGTTGAAAGATTTAGAATACCCATGTATTCTGTATCACTCTCATAAGTGCGTCAAGAATCGTATTAGATTTTGGATCAGAAATCGTTGAAAATTCAAAATACACTGGTTGAAGATAATAAGGTAAATAAAGGAATTTTACACGTTAATGGGCCAAAATGAAGTTAAATATGGTGGCAAAAAGTTTTACCGAAAAGCATGGGAATAGTATAATTGGTGATAAAATCAATCAGCCATAATCAGGGACGGTACTCTACTTCGCGGGAACAATTAATAACGGAACAAAAAAATGACCCAGAATTAGGGTCATATATATAGATATTTAGAAAACCCGAAGATAACTCGGTTAATGCAACGTGATATGTGAGAATTGGTCCCACGATTTCCGTTTAATGAAAGGATTATTTTATGCGGAAACACGCAAATGCCATTAGGTGAAATGCGTGTATACATTCCAAAAATCTTAAGGAATGAAATAATGAGAGAAATTTCATGACAAGCCAAATCAAAGCGCTGGACACTTAGGCAGATTTAAACGTATCATAAAATCTGGACGTTTGTTATTTCCCGGTACATGAGAAAATTTATTGATCAATATGTCTCTACATGCCATGTGCCAAGTTACACCCTATAAAAACGCGTTACCAGCTGGTCGGTTAAATCCACTATATCAAATTATCCAAATGAGATAGTGACGTTAGACGGTTTAGGCCCGTATCCTATCGAGAATAAGACGTAACCGCCATATTTTAGTAATAACCGATCATTTCAGCAAATGGGCCGGAAATTATACCTCTTAAAAAGGCCTCATCTCGTATAATAGCGGATATTTTTTGATAACTTTATATCGCGTTATGGAGCTCCAATAAAAATTAATATGATAATGGTCCCCAATTTATATCCGAGATTTTGAGCACCCTAAGGCGAAAGATTAGGCATAAGGCATGTGAAGACTGGTACGGCTGCATATCATCGACCACAAGCAACACTTGAAAGAGTTAGACCGAGATATAGTGCAAATGATTGCAAATTATGTTAATGCATCAAATACGATACTTGGGATCAATTTACGTGAGTTTGCTTACTATTCGTACGGCGGTGAATGAAACAACGGAAAACACCGGCTGAATTATTTTTAGGTCGAAATTGATTACACCATTTCAAAAACTAAGCTACATATCGGAAAGTTCAAAATTCAAAAATTCAAGATATACAGAAAAGCTTTAAAGAAGCTTAGACTATACGAAAAATTAAACAGGAAAGGTGGGAAAAATATTATATAATAGACGTAGAAAAGACATAAAATAAAGGTAAATGATTGGGTCTTATTGGAAACACACCCTGTAAGTTCAGCAGCTAACAAAGTATGCGCTAAATTTAAACAAAAATTTGAGGGACCCTATAGAGTCTTAGAAAGTTAAGAATTTTAATAATATTGTAATATGGAAATCAGGAAAAAAGATTAACAGTTAACGACCAAAATGTAAGAATATATCGTCATAGGAAAATGTGACGAGTGGTCGAATTAGAACAGGTATCCCAAATAGTATAAGATCGTTAAGTCAGGAAACTCGTACTTCTCGGAAAAAAGTACACCAAGGATTAAATGAGTCACAATACATGGGAAAGAAAAATCTGCGGTGAAACGTAGGTTAGAGGCAAAAAGGATTGGTAACCAATCAAATCAATATAAAATACAGAGAGGACCCATAAAAACAAATCACTGGTCAGATCGTACTACCTAGTTCATTAGGGAATGAAAATAAAACAAAAGGATAAGGAATAATAGGGGTATAAAAGCCCCAGGTGTGTCGTGGGGCAAGTGGACCACAAAGAAAGTGGCAAAGAAAGGAATAATAATAATAATAAAAAGACAAATGTCATCCAGTACTATTTCTAGAAGCAGGAAAGGAACAAAAGAGAGTGCACTGAAGTTACAGATGAAGCAAGATACAGCCCAAGGCCAATGACGGAGCAGTACCAGGTATATGAAACCCTGACCAGCCAAGGACACAGTTGGGAAGTCAAGGAAAGGGACGACAGCGAGATTACAAGCCTTTTACAACAAGAAATTCCAGCACAAACTGAGGAAAGTAAAGAGTGATGACACCCCATCGTTGAACGTGAATGTGGGAGAAAACATATAAAAATCAGGTTGTATTGTTTCATTTTTATGATCTTCCAACAAGTGGTCGGAAGAATTATTGCAAAGATGGAAGTCTCGCGGTGCTTAAAAGTTATAAGCCGTCAAACACTACAATGAAGTGTTTATTTAATTTTGGAACTTTTGACTTGTTAAAAATTTTTTTTTCTGAAGAAAACATTTGTAATCGGGCCATTTGTTTGCTTCGATGTATGACTCTCGTGAGATGCGAAAATTCCTTTGGTTATTTGTTATAATAGTTTATTGAAAAATGTTTGTAATTGTATAATATGTGTATATATATATGTTGTTGTATTGTTACGTATTATGAGTGCATCTGTTCAGGGAAACGCGGCGTAGTCGGGGCACTAACAGTGATATACCTGATGCGCGGCTCATTGGGAGCTTGTTGAAACCAGATGTATGGAGATGAAAATTTATTGTGATATATGTAAATAATATATAATAATTGTTAAAATTGATTAATATTATGAAATAGAGACTCAAACAGTTTTCATTTCAGGGAGATCTTGACCCGGAAAAATCTTGAAAAGTATACGAATTATAGCTTCATCAAAGAAGGGGAGCGAAAGTTCCAGCCCATATGCAGTGTTAGATTGGGTCTGCGCACCCAGAATATTTGTTTTGTGAATATTTAAGTGTATAAATATTTTAAGTAATTGAAATGTAAAAGTGGGAGAGGCATAAATTAAACAGTAATTATTAATGTTGGCCTAGTTATTGGAGATAAAAATTTATTGTCACGAGTTTAAATTTAAAATTGAATATTAAAATTTAATTCTAAGATGGTGCACAAAACTAAAAGTCAAGATAAACATTGGAAATTATAAAAGTTAAAATTTAAGATTAAAATTGCAATGAAAATTAAAGTCAAGATAAATATTGAAATTATAAAAGCTAAAATGAGGGATTAAGATTAAAATTTAAATAAAACCCAGGAAAGCGAAGAAATTTAGAAATAGAGATTAGGACACGCACTTTACATGGGCATTTCGCAGAACCCCTAAAGCGTAAAATCACGTTTTTCTTCTGAGGGGGCTTGTGATGCCCATCGCGTCTTTCTGTTAACAACCCCTGCTGTTCTTTGACGGCCAATGATTAATGGCAAAACTTTTCCAACCCAATACCGCTGAAGATGCTCCAAAGATAATAAAATTACATATACTATAAAAGGATAGCGTGGCAAGTTTAGATATATGCGGCAAGCCAGATATAGCGTGGCAAGCTTAGATATAGCGCAGGCTCAGAGATAGTATTGTGGAAGCAGCATTCTGATCGATAGCGTGACAAAAGCTTAGCGTGAATCTTACAGATCGGTTTTCAACAGTCCGGATGGGAAGAATAGCTTCCAAGATAAAGAAGTTGGAATCATCGTTTTATAAAGCATAGATACCATTTTCTGTGTGGCAAAGGAAGGAGAACTGGAAAAGGTAAATAAGATAGATATAAGAAATTAGATGCATAGGATTATTAATGATAATTGAGATAAAGGATCTAGTTGGGTGCGGATCTGACCCCAAATACGTGATTTTATCTCTGGGCTTGACTCACTCTTAACAACAAAATTGTCAAATTAGAATTTAAGTAATATATATTCTAATAAAAGTTGTACAAGAATTATTATGTCTCATCATTTGATAATCCCACACCTCTAGCTATGGAACCGGCACGACATGGTCATCACAGGATGGCTATGTCGCAACTTATCAAGATATTTAATTTTAAAAATCTAAATTAAAGAAAGAACAGCTCCTAAATTTTATGTTGCAAATCCATGCAAATACACGGGATTTCTCACACAGCTATAAACATTTTAATGCCATTCAAAACAATGTGTATAAGTGGAAAATATTTTTCGTCGGCTGGGTAGCGTGGTTGATTTGTCCCTGGCCTTCTGTACCCAAGGTTGCGGGTTCGACCCCGGCTCAAGTCGATGGATTTTCATGATTCAGAAAATCGACAGCGGCCATGTATGAATATACGGCATGCAAAATATCCTTAGGGGGTGCTCTAGGCAAAATTAAATCCTAGTACAGGTTCGCATCTTCAGAGCTCAGGTGTCTCTCTCTAGGGAGGAAACTGGGCGTCAAAATTACCTGAGGCGATTAGTATTCACCAATATGGCACCGCACTAAAAAGAGATACCAGTTTTCGGTGATGTACTAGGTAGGTTGATGAACTCTGTAATAACTGTTCATAATCTGCCTTTAGAAATAAAATAAAAATATTTCTCAACGTGAGTGACTACAAAAACAAAGTATAGAAACAAATGAAACTCAGAATACGTAATGCGATTGCAGTTAATCTAGATCTAGACTTTACGAAGACCTAGACTTCGATAGTTTGTGCGAAAAAATGCAAGCGCATATCCCAGTTACTAAACATAATGCTTGGATAAGTGACACTTGTAACACAAAATAATGTTATTAATGAGTAAATTTTATTAAGTGTAGATTGAATTTTTTAAAATTTTAAATGCAATACTTTTTAATTGCCTTTACATTGATGTATTGTTGATCTACAAAAGGTAAACAAAAAAGTTCTTACCGTTTGCGTGTTTTCATTGAAAGAAGTGAGAATAGCGGCGCACTCTGTGTATGACGTGATTGAGAAACCGTCAGTCTAGAGCAGGGAACACGTTTTTCGTTATAAAACGCAGGTCCATTGCTCACATTCATCAATCGAAACGCACAGCAGCGAAGCGAATGGATGTATCAAAGCGAAATCGTTCGGGGTTGTTTACCTTACGATTTCGCGCGGCTTCATCAGCCGCGTCGCCGAACATGTCAAGTGTTTGTGGATAGTGCTGTCAATGAACGTACGGCAAGGCACATTGGTTTCCAAAAATTGAGGTCAGTGACGGTCCCTCCGTGATAAAAGTGCTCTAGAACAGGACGACTACAGGCGGCCATTAAAGAGTGACAGTAGTCGTGTGGTGAACTTGCCAGACAATCTCGCCAACACTTCTCCAGTGAAACGGTTAGACTTCATCTGCACCGCTTAGGTAAGACGTACAAGTTGAGCAAGTGGGTTCCTCGCACGCTATTAGAAGTCCATAAGCAACAACAAGTGGCAGCCTGTTTATTGTTGCGTTTTCGCCACAGTAGCGCATCCATATTCAATCGGTTGCTGACTAGCGACGAGAAGTGGGTCCTGTATGACACACTCAAGCGTTCCAAACAATGATTGTAACCCCAGGATACTGTCCCGCACAGCGCAAGACCACCACTCCACCCACGCAAAATTATGCTTTGTGTCTGGTGGACGTAGTCAAGTGGTTCACTATGAGTTGCTACCAATGGGCCAAACGGTCACTGCAGACCTGTATTCGCAGCAATTGGAACGTGTACAACAGGCACTGCATCAGAAGGAGCCAGCACTGGTTAATCGAAAGGGTGTACTGTTATTGCATGATAACGCGAGGCCGCATGTCGCGTGGGTGGTCAGGAATACGATACAGCGACTTGGTTGGGAGACTTTGTGCCATCCTCCTTACTCACCAGACTTTGCACCATCAGATCACCATCTCTTACATTCCCTGGAAAATCTTATCTTCGTGGTATAAATCCTTCACCAATGAAGTAGACGTGCGCCAAGCTCTCGCGGATCTCTTTGCACCCCACACACCCTAGTTTTACCGCAAGGGGATTGAATAACTGGAGACATGTTGGCAGAATGTGCTGGATGCTGATGGTGATTACTTTGAAAACTAACAATAGGCTACGTTGTTTGTATGTCATGTTCTTTTGGGTCATTAAAAATGGCATAAGCTTTTTTGTTTACCTTGTATTTTAAATAATATTTTAATAAATATTCTTCTAAGTGTGTGTGTGGAATAGGGTTCCACGAAAATACTTTCTAGTTCTAGGGGTTCCACGAAAACACCTTTTTCTTGTTTTAGGGGTTCCGTGAGTTGAAAAAGTTTGAAGACAGCTGTTTTAGATCTATAATTTTTTTTAAATATATGAATATTCATTCCCCTGTAAGCTTCACGAAACTATGCATTAATATGACGTTCATTCAAAAAATAAAGATCGTTTTGTTATAAAAAAAAAAGAAAAGGAAAAGCATAATATTTATCGAGGAAAAAAAACCCAGTTCTGTGACATACTTGAAGCTTCCGAAGTCAAACATCTGTCGTATCTCTTCATAACCTTCAGAATTCTCATGTTATACTGTAAAACCTGTATTTGTGCGGTAAATAGGGACCGCAGAAAAAAATGCACAAAAATATTCGGAAATTTCGTACTTACTTACATGTAGCACACTTTTAGTACGACATGCTACAGAATTTTTTTTTATACGGAGAGGAGGGACCGCATAAAAAAAGTCACATATGGAGAATACGCCAGCTATTTACGAAATGCATGAGAAAGCTCTTCCAAACAAAATAAATTATTAAATTACACATAGAAACATTTTAAAAACATTTCATTTCTCATTGTATATTATATATAAAATTAAGTTTTCAAAATGCTTATATATATATTTTTTTACTTCTACTCGTCGTAATTCAAAACATACATTTTCCTACGTTGAATTAGTTCAAGATCGCTTTTTCGACACTTGAAAACATAATTTCAATTGATTTACTTTTCAGCACCCTAAAGCCAGTGATAAGTTTTCGAGACAACGGTCTTTAAGTACACTGATAGAAAACATTACAGTGGTCCAACGCCGTTGAAATTTTTACACCGCATAAAAAAAGTCGCACAAAACAAGTCGCATAAAAACGGACCGCACAAAAAGAGCTTTTACTGTACTCTTCTGACGCCAGTGCATTCAGTCAGCTGGTCATAACATTCCCAATTCTTTTATTTTACTTTCACTATTATCGCACTACTTCTTTTCCTCCCAGAAACTCTTTAAGCGTGGGAAAAGGACGGTAACCGAGCTTAGGGAAAGGCCTGGACTAGGATTTCCTTCCCTGGTTCCCGAGAAATCATAAGATTTCTATACTTTTTGTATTCCCGAGGGGGGGGGGAATGGCACGGTGCTTAAATAATCCATAAGGTTGACTGTGGATTTCAACCTATGATAGAAATTTTAGCTGATCGTATTGGGGCGATTTGCAATCGTTCACCCAAAACTTCCTGCACGGAGGAATGTTCGTTACTCCAACACACAATGGGGTAGAGTGTAATAACAGAATAAGAACCCCTTCTCAAACCCCAGTAGGGTTGGTGAGAATTTTTCAGCTGGCCGTGAAAAACTATTTGCTCTGAACAGTTTCTCTGCCTGTCTATAGAACTTCTTTAACTTAAAGTTTGTAATTTTTAAAGGAATAGCTTTTCACACACACACACACATAGTCTACAGCTTGACCAATCTGGTTAAAGTTCTGTGATCTTAGTTTATGTGCATAATGTAAGTACAAATACTTAAAACTATTATTTATTTCATTTATTTTTAAAATTTGTTTTCGGTTACTTGTCTCTATTATAAGCTATTTAACTGAATCAGCAATTTGAAAAAAGAAATGACCTCCAAACAGTTTAGGGGAGTATATTTTTAAGCAATCTCGCAACTTTTCTTATTTATTATATTTTTCTTAACCCAACTTTCATGTGAGATTCTTACATTAATATTTATTCATATTTATGTAACAATAATGTAGCAATTCCATACGCAAGAAATATGGGTTATACAAACAAAATCTCTTAAATACAATAATTAATATTTTTAACGTACTTAACTTATTCATACTTCAGCAGCAAATACATTTTCAAGTATTTATTAATATTTATCTCTTAGTGGTAACATTAGAGAAATAATTGATTTACTTCGACTTCAAACGCATGCGAGTCAGTAAGGGAACATTAATTTTAGTAATTAATGTTCCTTTTTTAGTAATTAATAACATTTTTTTCTGTTACGTTAACAATTTTTGCTTTTATGAATAGTATTACTTTGGAATATATATGAATGAGTATTAATTTTGGGATTTATATGTGTATCCTTATAATATATATTAGTGATTTCATTTAAAAATAACTTCTTTTAAAATTTTTTTTGAAATTTCGATGTATTTCTGAGAACGACTATTACATTTCTGGGAATTGAAAAAAACCGAGAAATGAGAAATCCTAGTCCGGACCTATGGGCTGGATGATGATGAAAAATTTCCCTATCCGAACTGATCCAGCAAATTTTGAGTTGTAGCAGCAACGTAAAAAAGCACTGTCTCGATACCTCCTCTTGGCAGGTCCGCTTTTCCGCTTAGTCGTGTGCCTAGAGAGCAAAAGATTTGTAGGGGCAAAAAAATGGAGGATGGAAAAAAAAATTTAAACTACAGTGATTGAACCACCGCCTAGCGAATCATGTATGCGTTGGGTTTATATATGTACTTGCGCGGAACTATATAAAACATCTACTGAGGAGAATGAAAAGCTTAACAGTTTGATGTTGCTATGCACTGAAAATGATGATGTAAATTGATCACGATGACGTCATTAACGATTTTGCAATGATGAAAGCTTGAAGAAAACTTTTATTGTAGAAATACAATGACAGTGACTTAACAAAAAAATCAGGATGTCTAAAAGTATAAGATGGTAAAGTGATAAGTGATGATAATTAACAAGTTGATAGCAGTTCATACAATAATGTATACTCTATACCAGCGATACTCAACCTGCGGCCCACTGAGACTTTTTTAAGTGGCCTGGCCATGGCCCATTGCTCTGAGAAAATTACTTATTAAAAAACATTGCAATAAAGATTTGGTGGGAAATTCTTTGTCAAGATATCAAATATATCAATTTTGCTTTTTGCTGTCGGTGTCGTACGGGTACGAATTGATATTCTTTTTTTATTTGGAACGGTCAAAGTTAGTGATAACAGACAACAATGGAGTAGGCACAATTTTATGGGTGGAACTAATTTTTAACTATCTTTTATATCCTGAAAGCGGAAAACATTCCAAGAAAATATATCGTTTCAAGACGATTGGGAGGTTGACTATTTGGTAGTGAAAACAAACATGGATCAGTAATTGTTTCATTTGTCACGAAAGTGCTGTATTTAAAAAATAACAATAAACAGGAACCATTCAATGACACTTTTCCTCGAAGATCTCTTTCAAGAGGTGATAAAAATATGCTTTCTTGAATAATCTTTGCAACAGCAACAAAGTGTTTTGTCAGTGGTAATATCACAGCGGTAACAAAGACATCCTATGAAGTTTGTTATATTATCACTGGCGTAGCTAGTTCTGAGAAACCTTGTATCAAAGTTCCTTCGGAGCCCTTTTTCTGATATGTGCGCCTTGTTAGTAGGATTGTAATTACGCGTGTTGAGGCTTCTGTGGCTTAGGGGCTACTACTGAAGGGAAATGACAATAAAATTGACGGTTTTCAAAAAGGTACTCCCCATTTATAATACAAGCTATCGGTATAAGCCACGGTATCTAAAAACAGCGCCCTCTATTTATAATCTTAGCAACTGATATTAGTCGGGATTTGGCGTGTGCTTTTAAAAATTGCTGAATTTTAGCTTCATGGGCGCTCTGACTTAAGAGTATCTTCCGAATATTTTCTAAAACGAAATCATTAAAGCAATTTATATTTTAGTTTGTTATATAAGCACACTGGCCAAATGACTTTTAACCTCATCTAATATTTGATATTTAACTGTTTGAAGAAGCTGGGCTTTGCTATTTTAACCATATTTTCGTCTACCCGCGCCTGGGAGTCATTATTTTTAGAGATGAATAGCATTAAAGATTCGCTTAGAAACTGTTTGGCAGATGACTCCAACTCAGCATGCATTTTGCTAAAAGTAACACCTTACAATCCTAATCTAAGTCATTTTTCATCTAATCATCATCAGCAGAAATCACACCAATGTTACTTTAATTTGAATTACACGTATAACTAAAACATTTACTACTATAAAGTGCAAAATTTATTTTTTTCAAAATAAATAAAGAGTTTTTAGTTGTGTTAGTATTTAGTTTTATTATTTTCTCAATAATCACAAGTCAAAATTATATGACGGCACGTCTATATCTCATTAAACATTTCTTTAGAAAAAATGGCACGTTGATCCATAAAGGTTCGCCACCCCTGGTGTAGAGCAATAACTCGTCGTGGTACTGATGTAATAAGCTTCTGACGTGTCTCTGTCGCAGGAAAGTGATGAAATTAGGAATTTCATCAAATCCTTAAAGGAGATGATCAATTGATGGGAGATGTTAAAATAACGTCTCTTCAAGCTCATTTCCCTGATAAAAGTAAGGGATTTGAACAAGTTCCTGATCTGTTTCAGTGAAATCATGAAATAATATTGTCAATAGTTTATAAGTGTTTATTTAACAGATAGGGTGCATTATTAAACGTAGAAGTAAGTAATACAACAATAGTTAATGAAATACAAATTATTTATTCGAAACTAATTAACAAATAATTAGAAAATTAGGCTGGTATTTTTTATGTGTAACATCTTTCCTCTTGGTTGCTTACACACTAAAATATCAATCCGTATGCTAATCCCATGATGCGATTTTTCTTAAAGATATGGGGATGATATTTAAGGGATCGATAGTACTACCTGTATGGTTAGGAAGTAGAAGGACTCGACTCCCAGGTGTCTTCTCCCCCGGAGAGCATTTTACCAATGCAAGTCCTGACTAGTTCATTTCACTAACACAGTTCAGGGATTTGATAAAATCACTTAATTTCATCAGGAAAATGGCCTTGAAGAGACGTTATTTTAACATCTCCCGTCAAGTGATCATATCCCTTAAGGCAATGTTTCTCAAACTGTGGGCCGCGCCCCCGGGGTGCGATAACCTACGAGGGGCGAGCATATCGAAAATAAAAGATTTAAAAAATAATTAAATCACTGGAATGAATTAAAACAAAATACTTTCAGACAATAATAAAAATGCACTTTTACTCTGATATAATTTATATATATCGTATGGCGATATTACGTCATCAAAAATAAAAACTTCTTCAATACCTCATTAGCTATCTTTGATCCTATAACCAAATAAAAAATTTTTATTTGATTTGCTGTAATCCCATGATGAGATATTTTTTATTACGTATTCTTTTTAAACCTAAAATACTGCTCTTTCAAAGAAAAAACCAAAACCCAGACCCAGAATCGAAAAAATTCATCACTGTTATTATTTTTGAAATACTGTACATTACAGCTGTAGGCAGCAGAATATATTTACTAATAATTTGTTTGACCTTCTAAGTTATTGGTACAGCTAGTTATGACCCCTCTCTTATGTGTTTGTTTCTCAATTAGGGAAGCTGTAAATAATGTATTTCTGTGGAGTTTTTTCCATGTAAAAGAGTTTTATGATATTTGGAAAACCACAGAGAGCACTATGAAGAATTACTTGGCCAAGGTTTATTTTTATGAGTATTATCAAACATATAAAGCATAATGAAAAACGTTTTACACAATTTTTTTAGCAGTAACATCCATATTATTATATTAAATACATTTTTAACTCGGAAGTGGTCGCGCGGGGAACACAGATCACGAAATCGTTAATTGTGGCAAAACTGTTTATTTGTTTCAAAAGAAAAATTGTTAAGTCCTTGAAAGTAGTTAAGTATACTTTCTCTTAAATAAATTATTCACTGGAATCACGATTTGTATCAAGTACAACAAAAATAATTATAAAAAAAAAGGATTGGGTGACTTAATCACGCCGCTTGACCATTAACGTTAGTGTCGAGTGTTTGTCTGCTCCCGGGATAAAACATTTTGAAGTCTTCTAGCTTTAAATATTAAAAACAACACAATTATTCTTCATCGGAATTTTATATTATTTTTCATTATTTAACATTAATTCTAATGCTAATTCTGTGAGGCTTAAAATTACATCCCCCCCACACACAGTTCGCTTGAAACTAATTATAATATGAGCATTCATTTAAAAATATCATTTTACGTTTTTGTAAACATTGTGGTGCATTTAGGTTTACTCTCCTGATAATTCAGCTATTATATCAAGAATGTTTTAGTTCTTTTTAAAAAATGAACTAGTGCGAGGAGCGGGTACTTCAGACAGTACACTTTTAATGTATCAGTGTGTGTGTGTGTGCTGCACAGAGTATTTTATAACTAATTTATTAATACTAAATTAAGAGCAAGTTTAATAAGTATTAGCGACTTCCATGGGCTTGTCTTACAGAGGAAAATTTTCCAAAGGAATGTTTACGATTCGAAATTGACACTCTGAGTACTTTTTCTATATTTGGCTGAGGTCTATACTTTGTCCCTTGTCAAGGACCCATGACAATACAATAATTTCATAATTTTGTTACATTGTTCTGATTAGGAATACGATTTATAGATATGGCGACTTATTCCGTATACCACTTCCAGATTTGGTGACTTACTGCATAAACCATTTTCAGATTTGACGACTAATTCCATATGCCATTTCCAGATTTGGCGACTAATTTCAGATTTAGCGACTAAAAGATTAAGGTGCAACCTAAACCGCAGGTGGCGTGTTAATACAAATAAAACAAAAAGAAAAGTGTTCTTTATGTGAGGAAGGGTAGGGTGGGTAGGTTAGCAATTTCTTACCATAATAAAAGTCTAGTTTTTCTAAAAATGGAAAAAATAAAAAAGACTCGTGCAAGTGAAAAAAAAATTATGTTCTAACTTCTAAATACTTTTTATTTTTGTCAAGCAATTTACGTTTAGAAATGATGATACGAGTTAACATTATAGCAATACGTTTAAAAGGTGATAAATGTATGTTCTAACTGCTAAAGATTTATTTTATTTTTATAAAGCAATACGCGTTTGGAAATGATGATACGAATTAACATTATAGCAATACGTTTAAAAGGTGATAATACGATTGACCTTTAATATTTCTTCTTAACACACTTTTATTAGTTAGACCTGTATCTACAGAGACGAAACCTTTGAAATATAACGATACGAGACTCATCCGAGGCTCCGTGAAAGGAGAGAATAAATACCCTTCAGACTCGTTAATTAATATCTATTGAAGAGCAAGACTAATTCTAACAGCCGCGTAATTCCGGCTACAAACTTCAAACTCAAGGATAAATTCAACAAAGGATAAATGATAGAAACAGACTTTTATTGTAGATTGAAGAATAAATTAAAATTTAAAAAAACAACTAAAAAACACTCTTTTATAGTGAATTGAACTAAAAAGTAAAAAAATAATTCTTAATATATGAGTAAAATGATTAACGAGAAAATTAATGTCATTGTGGTAAAAGCGTAGGGTGCTTGGTACTATTGGGTTGTTCGGAAAGTAATTTCGTTTTTTCCCGTCAGAGGACTTAATTACGTTTTTTCGAAACCAACTTCACACTTAAGCCGCATAACCATTATATGTCTTGAGCTGATATTGCAAGGCTTGTGTGTGAAAAGTTCTATTAATTCTACGCAGTAGTTTTTGGTTGGTGCCCTTTTAAATATGGAGAGCAATAAGCAGCATTTTCGTCATATTTTACTTTTTTACTTCAGAAAAGGTAAAAATGCTGTCAAGCGAGAAAAAATTGACGGATGTGTATGGAGAAGGCGTATTAACAGTACGCCAGTGCCAGAACTGGTTTGCAAAATTTCGATCCGGCAATTTTGATGTCGAATGCACCACGGTCTGGAAGGCCGGTCGAAGCTGACAAAGATGCGATAAAGGTATTAGTTGATGCAAATCGGCGAATAACCACACGAGAGATCGGTGAGAGATTAAATTTGTCGAATTCGACTGTTGTAGCCATTTGAAGGCATGGGCTTAACCTCGAAGCTCGATGTGTGGGTGCCCCATGTCCTTACGGAGCGAAATTTGTGTCGTCGCGCTTTTGAAGCGGATTATTACTGGGGACGAAAATGGGTTGTATACAACAATGTTAAACGCAAGAGGTCATGGGTAGAAAAGATGAACCGGCTCAAAGCGTGTAAAAAGCCAACATTCATCAAAAAGGTGATGCTCTCCGTTTGGTCAAGGAATCTTTTTTTTTGAGCTTTTGCCGGACAATACAACGATTAATTCAAAGTCTATTGTCCTCAGCGGGAAAATTGAATGATTCACTTAAAAGAAGAGGCCCGTTAATCAACGGAAGGGGGTGTAGTGTTCCACCGGGAAAAGGAGCCCTACCAAGTTTGGTCACTCCCCAAAAAATTTTTCCGAATGGGACGTACTGCAACATCCACCATTTCTCGGATCTGGCGCCTTCCCGACTACTATTTTTTCCCGGTGCCTAAAAAATTTTTGGATGGAAAAACCCTTTTCCCAAATGAAGATGTCAAAACCACCTGAACCAGTTTTTTGCCAAGGCCCCAAACTTTATGAGGGGGGAATTATGTTCTGCCAGAAAGATAAAAAGGTGTTGGAAGAAGGGAATATATAATTTAATAAAATATTTATTCATTATCAAAACTGCTTTTTATGTTCCCCAAAAAACGAAATGACTTTCGCAACCCAATACATTTTTACATTGACTCAGCATTGCGGAACAGAACTAGTAAGAAATTATAACAATTACTATAGAGCACCCCACGCTTTGACATTAATTTTCTCGTTAATCATTTTATTCTTATATTAAGAATTATTTTTTTACTTTTTAGTTCGATTCACTATAAAAGCATGTTTTTTTAGTTTTTTTAAAACTATAGTTTATTTTTTTGAAATATATTTGTATTTGTCTCTCTCTCAAAATTAATGCAGTTTGTCTCTAAATTTCTATTTTACCTCTGTTATGATGCTTTTAAAGAGCCCTATTGGAGCTTGCGTATAAAGCTCATCGAAACCACGGTCAAGTGATTCGTGCTTTTCACACCGATAGGAAAAAACTTATTTAAAAATACTTATTACATTTTTAATTTGCAATATTTTTGTTCAAATCTCTTGCATCAAACACCTTTGTTTTTCTATACAGCATACGGAAATTTTTTTTGTATCCATCACAAGTTATAAAAATTATGTCACCTCCAAAAGTGAAAAACATTGAATCTTTTGGATGGATCTAGTGAAGCAAGTGTGGTAAATAATAGCGAAATTTAATACAACAAGTAATATAAAAATTTTTTTTAAAGTCAATTCCTACTTAGATCAACAAAGTTTTTAATATTATTACTATTTTTTTTATATATTGTGTGTGTGTGTGTATATTATATGTATATATATATTATTATTATTTAAGAGTCTTAAATAATTAATTTCAGTCAATTAATTTTAATTAATTACAATTAAATTACCGTATTTTTAACCAAAACAATAGTGTATAGAAAATTTCAGCTCAAATGAGCGCTTTAAAATGTGAGAAAAAAAACCTTTTCAAGTTCTGACACAAGTCGTCAAAACTGATGCCAAAGATGCTGTATTTGTAATTCTTTGAATAATTAGTTTTATTCCATTAATTTTTATTAATTATAATTAAATTATTGTATTGTCATCCAAAATAATTATGTATGTAAAATTTCCACACAATTGAGCGCTTTAAAATGTATTTTATTAACAATTGAAAATTCCACCAAGATAAATAAATAAATAAATATATAGAGAGTATGAGCTATAATAGTAGGAATTGTGAAAATAAATAAAACCAAACGTATGCATTTGTTCCGAAGGAATAATGAAAATTTCACTTTAACATTAAGCATAAATTTTTTGAGAAAATAATATTTTCCGTTTTCCCTCATCCTTGATTTTTCGTGTTTGTATTTACAATTAATGTATTTCATTATAACTTAAAAAAATTGTAATATTCTGTAATTACATAAAATATATTTGTGTTCTCAAATTAAATTTTTCTGTAAGATTTGTTTTATATTAATTAAACCACGATAATTTTTAGTTATTTACGCATCCTTCAGCGTTTTTTAAGTAATAGTTTGAAAAAATAACATTTAAATCTAAATTTGTTTTTTCACTTTTTTTATTTCTCAATATATTTATTTTTAAACTGATTGTACAATACGAGTTAACTTATATACAGAATAACTACCAGTAAGTATATTTTAATTTTGCCTGGAGGTTTTTTAATTCATAATTAGTACATTTCTTGTGTCTATTAATTATTGTGGATTCGTTTCTGAATTTAGCCGAGAATTGCGCGTAGAACAAATGCAGTGGCGATAGCCAAAATGATCAAGGTAGCGAGATCTTGATTGATTGTGTTTATTTCAAAATTTGATTAGACACTATTCCATGTGAAGTTACAGGCATTCTATACTGAAGAAGAGTTCCTACTTTTTTTCTGAAACGATGGATGGCAGTTATTTTTTCACGACGATATGCCGAAAGCAAGGTTACAGAATGCCATTTTGTCTTTCTTTCAAAGATAATTCCCTAAAACAAAAGGCGATGAAATGTGATTCCTTCAATGCTGCTTGAAAGTAAAAACAGTTGTAACAAGTAATAAAAAAAAATTTAAGTCAATTCCTACTTAGATCAACAAAGAAAAATTTTATTTTAGATACTTTTTATTAAATAGTTACAATTAAATAAAAAAATATAAAAGGGCAGATTTAAAATTAAGTTTTTAATTTTTTTATTAATTATCATTAACGTCTTGTATTGTCATCCAAAACAATCGTGTCTATGAAATTTAAGTTCGACTGAATGCTTTAAAACGTGAGAAAAAAAATTCTTTTAAAGTTTTGACCCAAGTCGCGTTAAAAATGAAACCAACGAGATTGTATCTGTAATTCTTCAAATAATTAGTTCCAGTGAATTGATTTTAATTAATTATAATTAAATTATCGTATTTTTACCAAAACAATAGTGTATAGAAAATTTCAGTTCAAATGAGCACTTTAAAATGTGAGAAAAAACCTTTTCAAGTTTTGACACAAGTTGCCAAAAGGGTCGCTAAGTCGCCAAAAATAATGCCAACGTGGCTGTATTTGTGATTCTTTGAATAATTAGTTTTATTCAATTAGTTTTTATTAATTATAATTAAATTACTCTATTGTCATCCAAAATAATAACGTATATAAGATTTCAGCTCAATGGAGCGCTTTAAAATATACTTTATTAATGATTGAAAATTCGACCAAGATAAATAAATATATAGAGAGTGTGAGCTAAAATAGTAGGAATTGAAAAATTGAAACATTAACGTCGTATAAATATAGTTCGATTCTATATTAGAATTTTCATCTTATTCTGGTGTTATTTTAGAGAATTCAAATACAACAGGGTTATAAATCATTTATTATTCCGATTAACATATATTCCATTACAGAATACACAGTCTGTTTCAAAAGTTACGAGAATGATTCAATAAAAATTTCCTATGTGGAACCTAAGGGATACAATAAATTATCCACCTAAAATCGATGTAATGTCGCTCATTTCGATAGTAGCAGAGTGAGTCCTATTTTTGGGTTAAGTTCTAAGTCCATCAGGCTTTAAGCATTTTTCGTCCTTTTAATCTGAGATATTTATTTCAATCTTGGGAATAACAAGAACTTTTAAGGAATCAAATCTGAGATTGCGTGAAGAAAGTAAAAACATAGAGGAGCCGTTAAATTGAAAAATGTTGATACATTTGCTCTAGTTACGGTTCCTTAAAATTATATTTTGAGCTGTTCTCTTTCGATGATTCGGTGAACAACTTTTCCTATCCTTTCTAATCAAACGTCCAATTTTTTATTTCCGTACTGCAGGATGTGGAACGTAGTTTCCAGTTTGTGATGTACAAGTATGCTTTGCATGTTCTTTATTCTCACCTCTCCCCTGTGCTCTGTGTGTGGTGATTCTTAAAGAATCAACCTGTAGACGAAACAATTTGGGAATGGAGGAGTTTCAGTTCGTAAAGAGACAGATCATTTCAATGGAATACCTTCATCACAAGGCATAGCTAGCTCTGAGTGGGCCCTGTACCAGAGTTCCTTCAGGGCCCTTTTTTTAGATATGAGAGAACAGTTAAATGAGCTATAGTTACATATGTTGAGGCCCCTGCAGCTTGGAGGCTCTGTATCATTGATAGGGCGGTAGCTACGCCACTGACCTTCATCATATTAAACATTTGTTCCGATACTGAAGAATTAGAGAGTGTGTGCTTCCTTCTTTTCCATGTTGACTTAAACCACGTTCTCTCCGCTCGACGTTTCTCTGCATGACAGAGCACTTCTCTGCAACTTGTCGCTGTTTGAACTGTCATGAAAATGCGAAAACAGCATCAGCAAAATCAAATTACTTTGTTTGTCCCCCGTCCCACCCTACGTTTCCCTTTTTTCTCCCTCAGCCCCTCTACACCGCGTAAAAAATCATTCTCGTTACTTTGGATACAAACCATGTATAAGAACGAAATCTTTTTACAGTTTAGAATTTTCACAAACTATCTCGGTGTCAGGCTTTCGAAATTTTCAGTTTTCCCTTTTTATTCTGTTTTTTTGGAGACAGAAACCTACATAGATAAAAAGAAAAAAAAGATAATTAACAAAATGTTTGGTTATATTATATGTTATTTAAAATTTTTTATTATTGTATTGAAAGCTTTTTTAAAAGATTTTATTAATGCATCAAAAGTAATCCCTACAATCGGTTAGTTTGCCCCGTCCCGGCTATTTTCAGAGCTGAGATCGGGCAGGGGAAACGTACCATTCTGGCTCATTCCAAGTGTAGCTCGGGCACAGTGAAAATTTACATTTGCACACACAATCAGTCTTTTCGTTTTTCACGAGCTTTTTTGGTTTTTAATAATTGAAAAATACCACTCTGGAATTTTCTGCAAAAAGGACTCCTTTCTGCTGACCCCCTTCTTCATGCTTGTGTGAAAGACCTTTGTTGACTACATTCCCCAACAAAAAAACTAATGCAACACGGCAGTTTTCAATTTGCTTCTCAAAGAGAAAACAGTAAAGTGAAGAAGGTGAGAAGAGAAACAAAATTCTACTGTGTAGACTGCGATGTTGTGTGATATATGCAGTATCGTGTTTTCAAATTTATCATACACCATCAAATTTTGATTAATAATTTCACAATCATTTATGTAAATGCAGAAGATGTAAATAAAATTTGTAATTCAAGATAAGAGCTAGGTATTTTAAGCTTTATATTTATAGTTAGTGTGAATTGTCTCCAAAGTCTGATGATTTCTGTTTTACAGAAAGCCAACCTTACAGGTAAATTACTCATTTATTTAAATAGATTTTTTTGACATTAATTGTTAGGAAATTTTATACGAAATTATGTTTAAACAGATATGTATGTTTAGTGACATTTTTTTATCCCTAATCCAGGTATAAAATGAGCCTGAAGAGGTTAATCATATTAAAAATTTGTATTAAGAGTTACTACTACATACACATTAATAACTTAAAAAAAGTAATTATATAGATATTATACATTAGAAAGATACAGAAATCAAAAGATTCACAAAAAACAATCATTGTTATAAACAAAGAAATACTTACTTTGATTAATTTCTTTTCAGAATATCGTGCTTTGAGACCTGTATTGAATTATTCCATCTGTTAAAATAGTGCATGAACGAAAAAATGATTCAAAAGATTCAAATACTCAGACATTCTTCAACACGTATCCTGAATAAGTGTTGTGAGAGCGCAAACACATTCTTCATCTATTTTTTCACAGGCTCTTTCAGTTTTACTGCCGTTGAAAATTTATTATAAAAGCCAAAAGCGATTATATTTTCATCTTAAAATATACTGTTTGAAAATTCTAAATAATAATACTTTTAATGTTTTCTTTTCAGTGGAATGCTATAAAATTTGGTTTTACTATACAAAAGCACTTTTTTTTAAAAAAGTTTTTTCAAATAAGTGCACTAAAATTTTCTTTGAATTTTTAAAAGGTTTTAAAATTCAAAATATATTAGCTTTGAGCTGAAATTTTTTTCTTGTCTTTTAAATACAATTGATTTTAAATAAATTTCACTATATGACAAATAGTAGTCTACGTATCAAAACATGCACAGGGATGAATCAGAATTCAGTCACTGTAATGTATTTCACTCTGTCTTGGGAAAAAAAGATAAATTATTAAAGTAATTGAGTTATTCTTCAAACTGCCTATAATTTTCTTTATTTTTTTTGTAGACAAAAATTCTTTTTTATGAACTGTGAAGCTCAATGGCAGTACTGCCTTCACCCTTATCAACAGCCTTACGTATCTTTTTCCTTAACCAATTCGATATAGTTTTTCTTTAATTCCATGCAATTGGATCCGTGACTTTTAATGGTGAATCCAATTTTCAACACATTAATGGTTATTATTTAAGAAAAAACATACAAGAATGGCATCTCTAAATGTCTTTTACATGAGGCTAAATTTTCTTAATATTTCATGTCATTCTCCCTCTGTTGAAATACTTAGTAGACGAAGGAATATAAAGAATTATTGGTAGACAAAGTATTTTTTTCGGAAAATATAATTCCCAAAAACTAAAAAAGCGGGGGTTTAATAGCCTCTCCATTTTGGAACTCTTCCATCAACTTAAAAAGGGTTGGGGTCATAATTTTTTTGAAAAATAATTTGTTTCATAAAATTTTTTTAAAGCTTTATTTTTCCTACAACCTACATGCTGCATTAATTTTTAACTGTGAAGGTCAACCGGTTCTTTCATGGGTGATATTGATGCCATCTTTGTTGATTCTGTTCACATATTCCGATACGTTTTTTCGTGGATGCTCTTCTTGAAATTGCGCATTATGCCTTTGATAAATATCAATACTAGGAATGCTGACATACAAATCTCTAAAGGTCGATATCTGCATGATGCTCTTTTTTCTAAACATGTGACTAATGGAATAACCTTGCTTTCTTGAACTGAAGTGATATATTCAAATCTGTCAACGCTGGCTGAAGAAAAGGTAGCTTACAATTGAATACACAGTATGAGTAAGGAATAAATTAAGGGCCATTAAAATTTTTTTGTTTACAGTTATCATACAGTTACCATTTAAATTCGTCGTCCTTCTCACCTTTCTTAACAGAAAACTTCCCTCCTCTAAAATTAAAGCCTTATTGTATCGTTATTTTATTTTAATAAAACATTTTAAGAACTTGAGGCAGTATCGCTGTCATTCCTTTTCAAAACATGTAAAATTTTTCTGATTTCGATTCAGTGAGTTTTGCTTTTCAATATTTTTTAAAAAAATTGTGAGATTCAAAAATTCCTCGGGCCGTTTCATGACTCGATCATCAGAAACAAATAAATTTGGAAACTGTAGATTCATTAAAATTCTTCATTCTAAATATTGTGATTAAAAAGTGAATATTGAGGCATCCATTGACAATAAAAAAAAGGGGGGAGGACTGATCATGATCAGAAATTCTTTTGTTTTGTTTCTTAGGAATAAAATTCGATGCACGTAAGTATTATATACAGCTTTTAAAAAATTTCAGACTTGTTGAGTATCCTTAGTTGGACCTATAAAAAGAATGACATTTAGTTTATTCATTTGTGATATTTAATTAACTCTTAATTCATTGGTTATTACACAAATAATCCGTGAAAAACTTGCAGATATCCAAAATAACATAAAGCTGTGCTTCTCAAACTTTTAATATTTGCGACCCAATATTGAATCATAATTTGCATCGCGCCCCCTTCTATACAATAACAATGTATTGAATTCAATAATACTATACTTTGATGCTAAACCTACCATACGACTTTAACCTCTTATGTGCCACCGGCGTGTATAAACGTCTCGCTCACCCCCAAAAATTAATTGCCTGGGCGTTTTATACGCTTTTCCATAGATCTTTTTTTGTGCACGCTATCCATAAAAAATTTTTCCGAAGGCTTTAATGAAAAAGGACTTTCCAGTGTTTGAAAAAGGGTTTATTTTTTTCAGAGGTTTTCTTATTTATTCCCCTTTCCCAACCCCTCCCCTACACCCATACGGTCACCTTTTTCATAAAGCAAAACGAATTTGGGGCCCAAAAATTTAAATTTTTAAATTTTTTATACAAGCCCACATGAGGTCACTGGTATATAATTATTAAACTTGTTCTTATAGTATTGTTAAATTAATTATGAAATACATTGTGCAGTAATGATGCATTTATAAGTTTATTATATCAGTGTAAATATGTATTTTATTTTTTATTGTCAGAATGTATTTTGTTTGTTTACTTTCAGTAAATTAATGCATTTTTTAAAATCATCTTTTGTTCACGACTTTTCAATATGCTCTCAACTCCCTCGTAGAGTTATCCCGCCCCTCCAAGGGGGCGTGCCCCACAGTTTGAGAAACGCTGACATAAAGGAACATTAAAATATTTATAACTTTTAAGCATACACTAAAGTATTTAAGTAACCATTTTACAAATGATAACAAATCTAGTATTCCATATGGTAAACACCTTAATTTTGTATAAAAAATTTGCTTTAACATCCTTTTTTTTCGAAGAAAGGCAGATTCACATAAAACTCCCATACGTCAGGGAAATTTTCATCCATTTTTTTTGAAATCCTTTAGTCATTTTAACTTGGT